>WYDI02002101.1:0-37433 GCA_009867235.2 Psittacus erithacus
TACGTAAAAACGTTCACACAGGGTGGGGGGGAGGGGGGGATTCTGGGGGGGGGGGGGGGGGGGAGGGGGGGGGGGGGGAGGCAGGAAGGGAAATAGCAGTTTGAGAACAGCAATCCAGAGGGCAGCACAGAACAAGCAAACACCTTGAACAGCCTTTCCACACCCACCTACTACCTGCTTAAGGAGCTGAAGATGAATGTAGCCTTCTCCACGGTTTGGGGCTACCCCTTGTGCATACTTTTATCATTTAGTATCCCTACCTTACAGATTGTCTTGCTTGCATGCGACTGAAGTTTCTGGGTTTGGGGGTTTTGAAGGAGGGCTGAAAGTGTGAGGGGAAGTGTGCATCCTCATTTCACTTACAGTTAAGTAACACCCTTTATTACTCACCTTTATAATTTTATTTTACTTGTTAGCAACTTAAAAACGGCAATTTTTTTTCAAATATTTATGTATACACATCAATATTTTACACAAGCTAATAAAGGTAGAAACTTGTCATGGTATCCCCCAGAGAAAAACATAAAATTGTGAGTTGCTTTATGAACATAAGGGAATCAGAAGTAAAATAGTTCTGTAATTTCTCAAACAGATTTCTATGTATTTTTTTCTCTTGTACAGTTTTACAATAGATGTCTGTAAACTTTGTGAAGGTTCTGGCACAGGCTTAGGTAGAACGCACTGAAATTTCCCATGAAGAACAGAATGGAGACAGACAAAAAAAATAACATTTTGGTTTTGATCAAAGCCAATTGGAATTCATTTACCTACTTTGTCAAGTACTGGTAATTATCCATATTGTCCAGATAATTCTTTACTTGTTTATGTATTTCTTTAGTTTTTTTCATTGTATATTGAGTTTTGGGAGCTACAGGAATTCTGCACAGAAGCAAATGCAAGCTTTCTAAAATGCGAAAAAGCACTAGAGAATTTGGTGCAATGTTATCACTTTGTTGGAAACTGAGGGTTGTAACACCTTCTGGCTAAGCATGGCACTGGTAAGAACTTCAGATAGGAAACAAACCAAATAAATCCTTGCAGACATCTGGGAGCAAGGAGAGAGAGCAGCAATTTTTTTTGAAGTCTGCCTAATTTAAAAAATAAGCATATGGCTGCAGGCATACAGTTTGTGAATTCTGCCACTCTACCTGTCACTTCCAAGTTTATAATAGCATACTGCATGCTTCAGCAGGACATCAAAAGCAAGGATTTTATCAACAAACTAAATATTCTTTGCCCCAATTTATGCTTTTAATACATATATTCCAGAAATCCTGGCATCCCTCTCATACTGGCACTGCTAATCCAGACGCATGTTTGTCCAGAGTCCATCTTTCAACATCTGTTCCACAAAGGTTCATCCTCTCTTTTTTCCTATAACATCTCCCCCAACTCCCTTTTTCAGTACTCATTCAGAAAAAGACTTTTTGCTATTATATTTATATTAAAAAACCTAACTCTGCTTGAAAGTCCAGTCTATTCTCATTCAAATGGCAGAACCTTTTTGATTTCCTGGTATTTCTTTGCCATATCATGCTATCAGGTTAAACCCAGAAGAGCAAAAGCTTATATTCATGGTAATTTCCTAAATCCTTTTCTTACTGTCCCCATCTCAGCTAACAAAGAATGCCAACAATCACTTGGCAATACCGAGGGAATGATCCAAGAATTAACTTCAAATTATTTATCCCACTGAACTTAATGAACTCAAACCAGATGATGACTAAGTCTTGCCACTGCCCTATTAAGGAGGGGATACATTTAATACTCCATCTTTTCTTTGTCTGGATAGCTCTATTTCTTTTATTTGATGTGCTATCTTGCTCCTAACCCATTACTATATCCTCTTCTGATGATAATGCTGTAAATATTATCTTGTCTCATCATTTCAACAGATACATCTTGAGACAGATTCCACTTCAGAAGGAAGTTACTTTTTTTTTCTTTTCCAAGCCTTAATAGTCTCCTCTTCGCTCTTCTTTTGCAAGGGGAAACCCCTCAACAACAGTCCAAAAACTCACCAGATAACTAATTTCAAGCCTGTGTCTCCCAGAGCACCTGTAAAGTAATTTAACAGTAGCAACACAGCTATTATACTATAAATACTGCCTGCGAACTTCATATGATCTTAACTTAAACCATGCATTCTATATTTTGCCATATTTATAAGATATGCTGTCTGTCCTTTTCATTACTGCACATGGAACTCATGACACATTCTCCCACAGTGGATTTATATATTTGGTTGGATATTACAACCTATTTATGATGAAAGAAAATGTCTTAGTACCTATTTCAGAAAGGAAAATTATTGCTTAGGAAGATTAAAACTGGTATTTTCATCACATCCTTTCTCTCTTACAAGGTTAGAGGGAGTCGTGGGTTTGAAGTAGCAAAACTTAGAAAGGAAGGCACAAAAAACCAGAAGCACTAAAAATTAATGGAGAGAAACGGAGATGTAGGATTGCACAGTTCACTCAAGTACATAACAGTACTCAGAATCAGAGGTAGCATCCACATTTTACTGCCCAGGCAGTTTCTCTGACAGTCAATTATTGTACCTGCATCTACAAACAGAACTGATGTTTTTTAAAACAGAGAACACAAAGAGCCCAGCAATTTAATGCAGACATCAACATTTACAGTAGAAAACACCTTTCAGTCTTACGTAATCAACAGTTTTGAACAGAAAGTCTTACAGCTAAAGCAGCTCTGAAGGAAAAGCAATTTCTGAAAAGCAAATTAACTGTATACAGAGTATGATAATTATAAACAAAATGATAAATAATTAAAAACTAAGCAAGCTGATGTTTTACTGGCTGAACTGATTGTCTGAACAACATGGAAGCTGATGATCTGCACTCCAATGATAAGAGTCCTTGCATCTGAGAACTTTAGCTGGAGTATTTTCACAGTTTACTGGCTTGAACATAATACAAAGACAGTACTGTGAGTGTCTTGGGTGAGTATTGATCATATTTACCTTCGTTCTCATAAATTTTCAGATGAAAGTTTGACTAAAAATATAAATCAAATATCAGAAATATTTGCTATTTTTTTGAAAAAGTTGGAAATAAATTCAAACCAGTTTACCTTGAGAGCACAGAAGATGCAAGAATCTCCCATGCATTTGTGCGTTGTGATTTGCCGGAAACTGCGTCGAAAAATGTCCAGATGCCAAAGAACCTGAAATACAAAAAGGGCCACAGCCAATTTTATGAATATATAAAATAAAATACTGCACAGAGCTCCAATTAAAATTGCACATGCTAAATAATCACAGGAATAGCCTAATTCTAGTGAAGATCACTTTTAAAATGGAATGCCTTTTATCTAACTGCAAGTTGATATTTTCATCTTTGTTCCTCAGCTGTAGCATTCACTTACATTAACGTACAGTAGGACAGCCCTCTGAATTTCTTGCCATGTGCTTTTAGATTAAAAAACCTCACTTCTTGTCCATGTGCTAGTCCCATCTTTAACAGCACTTGCCCTGACTGCTCCCCCTTGCGGACACCACATTGTGCAACCACACCATGAGGCTGGGCACAGCTGCCAAGAATACCCCACTGACTGTTGGGACCAAAACCTTTTTGTTGTTCCACCTCCTAGGCAGCCTCCTTGTTCTGAGCAGGAAAGCCAAATAATGGGAAAATGGAGCACCAGCAGCATATACATTAACAAGCTGTTATGCCCAATATTATCATTAGGAAGTATACTTACATGCCCTGATTACTGGCAGATTTTTAACCCTAATTGGGAGGGCAGTTATACTCTTCTCTCAGGACAAGCGTGGTGGTTAACACCAGGTACATGGTCACGGTATATAAAAGCAAGCAGGTTTCTCTATGCTCTGCTAGCAACAGCAAGAAGCAACGCTTGCTGTAACAGCGCCAAGTTTTATGCTTAAGTTTTACCAATAAATCTGCGTAATCTTGGCCAGTTATCTAAATTCTTATCTGTAAAACAGCAACAATACTGATCTCTGAGATTTTTCACAGTCAGCTCTTTGTATACACATGGTTGATGCCGGCTATTTCAGCCTCAACTAACAATAACTGGACCTTGTAAGCCTCGGAGCCACCAGCCTTTCAGGAGGCAGAAGCTTTCACTGAAAGAAGCCCTGACCTAAATCACGTCCTGCCATGTTCCGGACTGGCAAGGTCCAGGCTGGCATCTGACTGGGTAAATGCTCTGTTAGCATAAAAAGAGGAACCAAACTTCTTATTTCTAATGAATTTGTCCAGAGCAACTGGCTAGAAAAAAAAAACTCAACTGCCCTGAAAACAGTTGTGCTAGTTTCAAGAAGTATTTCCAGCTGGAATAATTTGTTAATTAAACCACAGCACACAAACATTATCTAAAATTATATTTAAAAGCACATTTATTGAGTATTTTAATCTGTAAAGTTTCCCAAAACTTCAGAATTGTCATAGCTATGTTTATACTCAAACTTTCCCTATACTTAAGGGCCTGGAAGGCAACATAAGCCTTGGAACCATCTAATTACACACAACATTCCTGAAGAACTACTGCAGACTTCACAAAAGGACCAAAAAAAAAAAAAAATACATTTAGGAACAAGTCCAAATTCTTCATGTAATTGGCTTTGGAGTTTATCCTCAGTGTTTACAGAAATATTTAAGAGTAAGGAGCAACAAGCATTAAAGAGCCTCTCAGACTAATGCTGAGTGCTAAAATTTAAAAGCAACAGAAGTATATATATTTTATGAAATTATTACCATCTTGCTTTTTTTTTTTTTAATTCAGCTTTGTCAATAAATATTTTTGGTATCCTGTCTCTTTTAAGCTTTAGAAGGAAATGGGTTATGTAGAAGACTAAAGGTCAGGTCATACACTTTCATCTTTATGTATGGCATGCTGCAGTTAGGTTCTACTCAGTTCTGACCCAAGTTCAGTAACTCAGTATTAGGAGGCAGCTAGTGATTACACCTTACAACTTAACAAAAGCAACAGAGTACATAATTGGAAACTTCACTTATCACTTTTCTTACTGTGAATTCTCTTTGTACCTAGTCCTACATTTCACAGTTTATTAAGACTTTTGAGGGTCACTGGTGTTTTATTTTGTATTATTTACATTCGGGAGTATCCTGAAGCCTGAACCTAAAGTTAGTTGAGAACCTAATCATGCCCATGGGAGAAAAAAGGGGAGGAAACAACAAAACACCATATATCAAAAACACACAAAAACCCCAACCACAGAAACAGTCTGCTACACAGACAAGTCATATGAAGGGATGGAAAATGATGTGGAGAAAGGGTTTCAAACCCTGCAGACAGAATTTAGTATCTCAAACATCAGACATTAAAAACCTCTAAATGGTGACAATGCCAATAAAGTAGCCAAACCACTCCACTGAATTTTGACACAGGAAAAGGTTTTTCTTCTAAATTGAAAGGTTTAACACTCAGTCATCTAAGCTAAGCATCTACAAATAAGCAGTTAAAAGAAAACCACATAAAAAGAATCTTGTATAGGTATTACCCTAAACTTGACTAGTTCAATAAAAAAGTTAGATCTAAAGTTCAATAAAAAAATTAAATGTCTACTCCTTTTAAGGAGCAGACATACTGAAAGCTATGCAATGTTCTATTATTTTAGAATAATTTTTCTCATATACTTTCCACTTTGGTTGACATTTTACAAGTTTACACAAACAAGAGACTGAAGTACACTAACTGATGACTATTCAAATGCTGTTGATTTCAGCACAAAAACCTGAAAATTAAAAAAAGGCTGCTCTATAGCTCAACTAGTCTGCACTTCCACATACGGCTTTATTCTATCTAGACCCACAAACAATTACGTAGTCAAGCCTGGGTCTATCTGTTGAATAGTCAAGCTTAATAAAATATTGCAATAGACAAGAGGATAAAGAAATAAGCATTTCTTTTATTCTGTGCTCTTACCTGTAGTGCGCTGTTCAAGAAACAACTGTTCTGTCCTGGTTCATTGCTGAGACCTTTACTGGGTGCTATTGAGGTTGTATTTCGTGGAGTAAACATGCCCTGTACATTTCCCCGACCCACAGAAAAGTAATTTCTTTTCCAAGACATTCTTCTAGTTTCAGCTGCAGAATATGTAGCTTTAGGCTGGCAGAGTAAGTGACTTGGATCAGACCCTTCCTTTCTTTCACTGAAATTCAAAACTAGAACAACATCCAATCTCCTTTAAATTATAGTTTAAACAGAACTTATCCTTTATCAGGACACAAGTGGTTTGCTTCTTTTAAATCCAGCCCAGGATGTTATTCTTCATTTGATGCCTATGTATGCAAAAACCTCTTTTACAAGCTGCCACATACAAAGTTTGCAAATGGAAGGAATCCATGGTCATGCAAGTTCATCTGTTATGCTGCTTTTCCCTTTTCCAAACAGGCAGTGACTTCAGGGAACAAATGGCAAATCAAGTTGGTTCCAGAATCACAGAGAAAAACAATAGCTACCTCCCATACCTCAAAACCCCCAGCTTCAATCCTTTTATAATCCTTCTGCAGAAGATGGGAAAAATCCAATTAGCAAGGGAGCAGAGAAACCAAAACCAAAATAAAAGCTTGGCAACTCCCTTTCAGTTACATCTTTCTTGGGTAATGAAACAGACATCATCCTCACAGAGGAAAAAGAAGCAACTCCAGGACTTTAGAGCAAAGAGTTTTTAAGCAGCAAAAAGTCTCCAATACAGTTGTTTTTATTCTGTGTGCGATCTTTAGAAGTTTCTTCTCCTGATCCTCCTTTTGCAATCGGAATGCCCAGCTGTGCCAGAAAGCTTGAAAGAGAAAAATAATCAAAGGCTTACGTCATTTAATTACTCTCTTGGTTTTGTGGTGCTCTGCCAAGACCAGGGTTGCCTCACCTCCCACAATACACTGAATCTTCTGAGACAAAGCAAAAAATATAAACCTTCCTCCACCCAAAAAATAAAGTAACATGGAAAAGAACAGAGAATTGTGAGAAAAGTATGCAAAAGAAAGAGGGCTGGAGTATGTGGAAAGGATTAAGAAGGAAGCCATATTAATAAAAATAAGCCACAGTATTCATGCGTATCTATGGCAGTTTTCATATGTATCCTGGACAATCCAATCAGACCTTCTAGTCACTCATATAGTAGTATGAGGATTTGTGATTCTGTGAATAAACACTAGCACATTGCCTGCCCTGAAACTGAGATTTTGCACTGAACCTAGAAGGCCAAACTGACAAAGGCAAAAGCTAACCCTGAACTCAGCAGCCCACAGCTCTCACCAGAACAAAAGAGTCTCCGAATTTACTTAATTAGAAACTATCTGTTTCTCTATAAAATGTTACTTAATCTAAGTACAATGTCTTCCGAAAGACACTGGCTCTCTGAAGAAGCCAGAACTATTCCACAGAAAGCATTCCTCCCATGACAAGTTCACTTCATCCCTTACCTCACAGGAAATACAAAAAAGAATTTGATCTAAGAAATTCCTAGAAACAGGAACTGCAAGCTTCACAGCAAACCATTTTTTAAAGTTCTCACAAGTGTAGTCTATCTGTATTTACTTTACAGACAATTGCATAATATTTTCCAGGGACATTCCCAATGACATCTAGGATTATCCCATCTTTGGTACACATAACAACTGAATGTACCTATTAAGGCTGGTATAAACAAGATGACTATTTCACACATACTGAAGTAGTAATTTCAGCATGAAGTCACTATAAAACAGATACACATAGAGTTTGTACAAAGATTAACTAAGAGCATAATTCTTTATAAAGATATCCTAGGTGTCTGTGAAGGCACACTTTTTTGCCTTCCACACTATTATAAATACACCTGTCAAAACTCAGAAGGAACTTCCTTAACATCTGCAAATGCGATACAACAGCCGTACCCATTCCCCTCTAGTAATATTTTGTTTGTGTTTCTATTAAACTTATTCTACAAACATTAATGAAGTCTCAGCATTGCTTTAAGGTAGGCAAGTATCTACATACAGATGCTTGGTTCCAGTGTGCCATGCAAAATTTTCAGAGGCGCTCACAAGCCTGCAGACACAGACCATTACCATGCCTGTCGCACAACATTCCTGAGCACTGAACATATACAGGGTTCATTTCAAAGCAATTTCAGTCTCAGCCCCCTTTCTTTGCTCAATCCCTTAATGAGCCACGAACCAACCGTACCGTGTGAGATAATTCAGTTTCAAGCAACAATTTAAGGATCTCTGAACACCAACGCCACTTGCAATAGGTGCAGCGGCTAAGCCTGTGCTCCAGAGATGGAGCAGGACGCTGTGCGAATGGGCTGAGGCAAGCAGGCTCTGTGCTACCTCACAAAAACCCGAGCCAAGCACTCCTTCATCTCTTTTTCATAGCACCTATGAAAAGATAGACAATACAATCTAAAACATACCCAAAATGCACAGCTATGAGCAACACCTATTCAGTGGACTCCAAGTTCATAGCAAGATTCTGCTCTCAAATTGAGCTATAAAATTTTAAGTACTTTTTGAGCCAAGCTGTCTCAAGTTATGATAAAGCAAATACATTCTTTTTTATTTATTTTTATTGCTGTGGAACCAAAAATCAGATTAGAGGCTTTGTGGTTCAGCTGTCATTACAGCAAGATTACTGCAAGCTGGCTAGCACTCTTGCAGTAACCATGCACACTTACTACCTGCACCGCATTTGCACAGGCTTAGCAGAACTGACTTCTTACTACATATCTGCTATGATCACTCATAAACTCAAGTTCAGTTTGCTCATTTGGCTATATGGCCTTTGCAGAGCTAAGAACAAGCAGAAAACACTTAAGCTGGTAACCACTCACTTATGACAACGCCACATCTCTGGAGATCCATGGCAGCTTCACACTTTGCCAACCTCTAAAAGCTTATCCATGTTATATAATAACCACAAAATAGAATACTAATTAATCTGAAATCTATGGAAGACACTATTCATATGGATTATTTATGGACTCACTTAGCTTCTTCTCTATCATATTTTATGATATAAAATATCATAACAGGGTAACAAACAGCAAGCAGGAAAAAAGAATTACAGTAAAAAACAACCATCATTATTAAAACATCCTGGGTTATTTCCATCATCACTGACAAACCATCAGTATGAAAAAAGCTAACCCTCCCATACTTCAAACACCCAATATACCATTGCTAAGAAAACAGCAGTGATCTGTAAGGGAAAAGGAAGCCTACTGCTCTGCAAGCCTATCAGCAGATGTAGGTATTCTCCAAACACAGTACTTCCGCCAGATACTGTGTTAGCTTGTAAGTGGTCCCAGCCACAGAACTAAAAAAAAAAAACAAAATTTACTTTCTGAAATAAAATCAGGGTAACACTTTGATGGTATATGTCACAAGTTCCACAGAATTACAGTTAAGTGAGAAAAGATTTTCATGTATTCTTTCCAATCAAACAAGTTTTTCAGAAAGACTGCTGCCCTATCAAAAACACATACAAGCTAACAGCTTTTTAATAGTACAAGGAAATCCCCTACAATTGAATTGCCAATAGTGTTTCCCAGCCTTCTGCAGCATTTTAATGTTAAGTGACAACTGCAGCTCCACATTAGTCTTGTATTGGAAAAAAAAAAAACAAACCAAAAAAACAACAAAAAGCAACAAAACACACACACAAAAAAAAAAAAGTGAAAAAAGAAACAAAACCGAACCAACAAACAAAAAAATACCTCAGATGACAGATTTAAAAGGTGCAGCTACTGTATGTCCCAGTGGCATCTTGGCATTGACTCCCAAAGACTGAGTCTGAAGTAAAAGAGAAAGATATTATCAGACTTGAAAAAACTTTTATAGGAAAGAGAGAGGGTTCTCATAGCTGGAAATGTTACTAATACAGAAATATGACCAAGATAGGAGAGTGCCAGACTAAAAGTATAAATGATGCCCTTAGTTCATTACTCAAAACATTATCTTAAAGAAACAATGAACTGAGGCAGAAAGCCTATACACTTTTAAGGTACTTGGGTTCTGTTTACCATATTAAGAACACTATTCACTGGACTAAGGCACTAAATTAATCTAGCCAGCAGGCTTAAAAAATCTAACTATATCCTTGAAAAGCTGCACAGATTTGCAATAATATTACACAAATTTTAAAATAAAGAATACTGTATTTTAAAAAAACCAGAAAGAGTATATAGCTAAAAAAACCATATTAAATCCAGCATTCTAGATCTTCCCTTGAATTCATGCTGCTTGTCAACAGCTTTCTTCAGGAAGGAGAGTGTCCAGCTACAGAGTCGGGCTCAACAGACAAGAGAAGGGCATGGGGCATCACTGCTATCCATCTCCAGCAATGCAACCCCAGAGCAAAGCTGACCATAGTTCAAGCACATACTTCCAGCCTGAAGAAACCCCACTGTCTTTGGAACAGAAGAGCACAGCATTCTACATGTATCACAGAAGAGGTCAAGTCCCTGTTCATTCTCATATTCATTTGCTAAATCAATCCAATGGAAACAAAACATCCCCAGTTGCCTCCTTTTTTTTTTTTCTGCTGAGGTCCCACTATCACTGTTCATTTTAAGGGGGAAAAAAAAGACCAAAACCAACCAAACAAAAAATTGTAACATTACTCTCTTACGGCAGTCTCATGCCTCTCTGAACATCCTAGGCTACTGCTTGTTGAACCATTCCAGGCACAAGGCTGAATTAAAACAACCCATCTAGAATAGGAGATGTCTCCATTTAGCACTAACTATGGCTGAAACCACCAATTAAGTATGTATTACATGCTGTTAAATAAGACCAGAGGTCCATTACTTTTTTTTTTTTTCCATGAAGAAACTTTCAAAGCACAGAACAAAGTAAATGCTTCAATGTGTGAATGTGTGTGGGTTTAGATAACAGACCCCCAGCACTCTCAAGATCCTACCACCTTTTCTGTCAGTAGGGAGTAGATTAATGGTCTTGAGGGCTAATTGCCCTTTCACATGTCTTACCACCTCAGAAAGCCTAAACAAATGAGAAATGGATTTTAAACAAAGAAAGAATTGTCCAAGACAATAGATTCTGGTGAAAGTTCTCAAACAGATGGCTCTCAGCTGAGTGGCTCTTTTGGTGAGGAAGCACAGAAATGATCTCCTCAACTGATCCCATGGTTGTTCTCAGCTACATGGAAAAAAAATTTCACAGCTGGAGGCTTGAGAACATACTTTCTCCATGTAGCTGAAATTATGAAAGTAGTTGCTAATTTCTGCCTAGACTAAATTAAATTGCAGAGGTACCAATATCAAGAGCCTTGTTTACAGTTTAGACAACCCAAAGGATAGCCAGCTTTGTAAGTCAGTCTAAATTCAATCTTGAAGGTGATGAAATAAAATAAAGGGACAGAAAATGTTCCCATTACCAAACAACCATGCGGCTGGATGAAGAAAAGTGTGAATGGGGCAGTGATCTTAAAGATAAGCATACTTGACAGAACCAAAGGAGGAATGACTTCCTCTTGAAGATGTCTCCTCTTTTTGAGATTCTTAGCTAGCCAAAAATACAACACAGATTTCTTTGTGTACCTAGATGATACAGTGTAACTACAAGAAAGTACAATTATTTCCATTCATCTCTATCTAAAAAAGAACTTTTTGAGAATGCAAATGGGAACGTACACCAACTTTCTGCTTTCTGCATGCATTTTCTCAGTCTTGATTGACATGCTGAGAGAAAAGGGTGAGGAGGGAAAGCCTGCTGTCAAGCTTACACCCGTTTGTCAGTCTTCCAACAGCTTAATTACCTGGCTCTGCTATTTGTACCTACTGGCTGGAACCAGGAACTGACAGCACCTGACAGTGCCACTGATGCGCACAACAGAATCCTACTTGTCTTCCTTAGTTTTCATTCCGCTATTGCACAATTCCTAATCTGTGAAGTGTTGTAATGTTACAAGAAAGCTGTGAGTATCAGAGACCACAGGTGACAGATGATTCCCGGAATCATCTTAGAAAATATACTCCAAGTGCTTGTATAGGGTTATTCTAAGCGGTCTTTCAGACACCAGCGAAATGCTTCCACTTACTGGATGTAAAAGTAATTATCCAAAAGTAAAAGTTCCTAGTAAAGACCATTAAATGATTTTGGAGAGGAGATTAAAAACAAGTGTTTCCCCAAATCCACTTAGAGAGTAAGGGTACAGCAAGTCCACAACAAGCACCACAGACCTCCCAAAAGACACAATGAAGGCCATTTCAGAGAGACCACCTCAAGGTAACAGAAACCAGAACCAAAGAGATTAGACAGAACAATGAGCAAATAGGGATAACACTCATCCTTGACTAAAACTGCTGTCATTTCAGACACTACCAGTGTTTCTGTACAGCCTACGAACCACTAGAAGAAACTGTATGTAGGATACTGATAAGCAAAACTGCCTATTTGGAATACAACTCCCTGAAGGGCAACAGTGGCATTCCTGAAGTAGTAGACAGCTTACTGCTTTTACAGTGATTCAAAGGGGAAAACTGAACAAGCTCTTTATGAAGAAAGAATCTGACACCAACTTTTCAAATCAACAACCCATGAAAAACAAAAGCAACCCACTCTCTGTTCCTGTTAACTGCTCAGGCCAACAAAGAGCGTGGAGAGACCATGCTTTGGATAAACACCCTGAAGAGAAACTGCAGAGCTGCTGGAGTCAAGTATAGCTTTGTACTGCATGAAGATATTATTTACAGCAAGCAGTACTCCAACTTCTTCATCCAAAACACTTGTGGGTTTTATAAAACTATAGGGGACTGTCTCTTAAAACAGTGTAATGAAATCTTACATCGAACACTTACCTAATCTGAATCATTTGATTTTAAGGCTGACAGTCAGCCAAATCTATTTAAAGAGCATCTCTCAGAGTGAAAAAGCAGCTGAAATCCAATGGCTTTGAACTGCAGAAGTTTCAGTGGTGGTGAAGGACTGGAAATTTCTACTTACTTGAGCTCAAGAGGAACCTCTGTGCTTCTTCCCAACTGCCTGCAGGTGCTTCTCCAGGATTACAAAGTCTTAACACTCATTTCTGCAACCCTTCCTGAAGGGAGGACATCAGCTGACAAAATCCCATCTTCCATGTAGAATTATGACCACAAAGATTTCTGTTCAAAATAGTGTAGGTCATTTATCCCATAGAGCTACTGAGACAGAGGGACAGCCATGTCTAAACTTTAATAAAGCAGTTAGTAGGACTCAAAGTATACAGCTGGCTTTCAAATAACCAGAAAAGCTATTAAAACCCATTCAGTAAAGACTTCTAATATATTACAACCATCCAAAGGCAAATTACAGTAAAAATAAATTAAAAGGCCAAATACACGGCTCTAAGTACCTAAACCCAGCATTACAGTCTTCTCTGACTGAAAATAACTTATCCTGCAAGATGATCTAGAAGTTTCTGGAAGAAAGCATCTCCGCAATTTATACAAGCACAGTGTGGAATAATTGAGTTATAAAGGGCTTCTGTTCAGACAAACAATGAGAGAGATGAGGTCAGAGCTAGAAACGCAAAGGCCGCGTTATTTACTTTGTGTGACGCTTATTGCCAAAACACATTTTACTCCCCAGATAAAACTTTTTTATCAAAAACATGGTATTAATAACCACTGATCTCATGCACCACAGTACTTCCAGCACGTGCATTTGCTATGCAGGTTACAGGGAACAGAGGCAGGCAAGCCTGCAGCTTTGTGTCCTACTTCTGAAATCCTTCAGAAGCAGCTTCTCCCCTTTCTGTTACACAGCTCAAAGGATCCGTTATCTCAACAACTTTTCTCTGACAGTTGAAGAGGGATGGAACATATATAAAATTAAGAAAGGCTGCCCAGCCTGAAGTAAATTCAAAACATTTCAAAACAATCCTCGCTCCCTTCAGATCTTCCCTTCACAGCTGCGCAGCTCTTTAAGACTTCTGGACATGATAATAATAAAAGCATCTTAACACACCTGGATTTCCAAAGTGATGATCTTAAAGTTTTGCATTGTTTCCTACAGGAAAACTAAATTATTCCCCCATGCCTGTATTAAAAAAAAAAACAACAAACCAACAACAAAAAAACAACACCCTACCTACCCCTAGGCTTGGTAGCTGGGTATTTCACAAGGAGAAAAGGTGGGGTGAAACCAGCTCTTCAACCCACCCCACATGGAACTTGTGGAATTCAGGTAAGTAGGGGAATCACAGCAGCTTCAAGTGTTATGCAAGTGCTCAAAAGCAGTTAAACATCACCAATCCTATGCAACACACAAAATCAAGACAAACAGGAACAGGACAGCTGTCAACCATACCATAAAATGCAAGGTTCTGGTTTGATGCTAGCAAACACTAAGCCAGCCTCCTGCTTCCAATTATTCCTTTTCCAAATCTTCACCTTGGCTCTCCAAGGGGAGCTTCAAAATGAATTTAGTATTTGATTTTATCTCCAAACAAATATTTTCACTGCAAAATTCTGCATCCCACAACCATCAGATACTGCAACAAGACTGCAAGCCCCTTTTTCCTGTGGCAACTTATTCACAAGAAATTAATTTCATTTCTCTTCCAATAGTACCACTGACCCAGGAAGACTGAAGTTCTTTACTTTGGTTTGCAAATTCCAGCCCAACAATGACTAAAGAGCTCCCAGAAGCTTTCAGATGTAGTCAGTAGTATTCAACGTAAGGCTTAGTGACTGACAAATCCTAAAATCCTGCTGCCATTCTTTTCCCAACCTTGTAGACTTTAACTGCTGAACAGAAAAATTCCTGTTCTGTAACAGCTACCTTGTTACAAATTTTCCTGTCAATCTTCATATCCCTTTCCTTCTTAAGCCAACAGCAGTCAACTCTTAACTTGCATTACAACACCACAAATCCCTCTGTTTCATTAAATTCCACTTAATTATACTTTGATTTCAGTAACATTTGAAGCAACCAAAAGAGTTTACACACACACGTCCACACAGAATAAAAAACACAGGTAAGCAAGAAGTGTATTTTGCAGGAAAACAAGCAAAAAGAAGAACTCCAGCAACATTAGTACTTCAATTTTGAAGGAAAAACAAAACAGACTAAGCTAATGCAGCAAAACATTGAAAGCAGCAACACATTGAAAGCAGCAACAGACATTGGCCAAACAGATGGGTAGCCTTTGGGTGGAGAAAATAGGTCTTTCCAGTGATGTGTTCAGAATCTCAAAGTCAAATATTGCAATGAACTGTTCTCTCCAGGTAGTGTGAAAGAAGAAAGTCTACATCCAGAGCAGAAACCAGTTTCCTCAACACAAGCAGCAAGCACATAATGAACTTTGTGATACCACTGGCTAACAAAAAACCTCCACAGAGGATGGGCAGACAATTCCCACCTGTGTCATGACCAACAGCTGGGGACAGACAATATAAAAGCCCTTACTGCCTCTTTTGTCTTATCTCAGAATAGTATTTAGTATTAAAATAATAGTTACAGCTTATTCTCAAACTACTAATTCACTGTATTTTGTGTTTTATCTATACCACCATTACCACATACCAAGATGGCTTATAATACTCACGTTCTAGCCAGACTCGTGAAATACTGAGGTGCAGAACAAAAGCAATATAGAGGAACTCACACAAACAAATATCAGCAGAGAGAGCAAAGAAAGAGTGAGCAGCAGTCCAAGGTGCCTATGCTGGGTCCTAGTACTAAATGCTTACATCATATTTTTCCTGCCTTGCCAAAACTGACAAGCAGAAGGAACGCTACTGCACCACAGAGCATTATATAGATTAATACTTTTACACAAATATAAAACCATGTGGCCAGTATCCACAACATGCTGATTATTCCTCTTTTTTTAAGCAGTCATCTGTGCTGTATAGCTATAAATAACACTTCAGCAGAATCACGAGTGTGCACACACATGCATAAGCACTTAATATCTCAGCTTGGGTTTGAGATCATTACTATTTAGTTTTAGAGGAATAAGCATAACTAACAAGAAAAGGAAAAATCCTTTTTACTTCATTTATCTTTGTATACAGAAGCATTTTCTCACAAAACCCACTGAAGACTTCAGAATCTGAGTAGGAAAAACACCTGCACATACCACAAGAAAAAGCTTACGGAATCAAAACATACCATATCCAGCAGTAGTTAACAGCATGTGAGAAGAGAAAAACAAACAGGCTGGGGGAAAGATACCACAATATACACCTCACCAACAACCTGGAACAGAAGAGCATGGGGAATAGAACTCAAAGCCCAATTTCTGTTTTCTATACAACCAGGAGACCAGCAGAAGACAACATCTGATCAACGCATTTAGGGAAATTGCAGAGGAAAAGACTCTGTGCAAGCTGATGAGGTGGTTTTATTTTCCTTTTTTAGATAGGAAGCAAACAGACATGACCGAAACTCAAAACTTAGCACCCTGTGAAAGTTCAGGATGTAATCTCACACAAGCAGATAAGGCTTTTGTAATATGCTGCCACAGCTTCTGTGGAGCTCCTGCACCCCAAGACCAGACCTGGCCAACCGACCTCTTTTAAAGAGGGCAATGACAACTGAATGTACAACAGTCCTGAACTCACACCTAAACACCAAATACAGGCAAGGCCACGTAATGATTCCTGCAAACACAGGAAAGGAGTCCTTGGATAACAGGATGCATGTCTACCTCCATTACCTGAAATTTTACTTTTATTGAGAAGCCCCTTACAAATAGACAATTTAGTCTGCTTAAATTCTTCACATATAAGACATTCTGAAAGACGTACTAGAATAAATATTTTTGGGGGGGGGAAAGAAAAAAAAAAAAAACCAAAACAACAAACCCAAACCTCACAACCCTGGTATCTGTCCACCAAGCAGTTAAAAAACAAAAACAAAACCAAAAACAAAACCACCCAAAAAAACCCACCAAACACAAAAAACCAAACCTTCAAATCCAGTTCATCACATTTCATTGTGTGAAATTTAGAGTAAATGGCTACAACAAACAAAAGGTACTTTCTTGGATTTTGGTATACAGTATATTTGTCAGAAATATATTTCAGAAACTAAAACATCACAGAATATGCACAGTATAAAGAGATGGAAGTTTCATGTGTGCAAAGCAGATTGTATCCTATAAACATATTTTCTAAAACACAGATCTTTCATTTTATGTTAGAACTAAAAGTAAGGTGAAACCATAAGATTTGCATATGAACTTACAAAAAACTCTGGCTTCTTTGAATTCAAAGTCTGAATTCAAATTTCTACATTATGATTTGAAGAGGCTGTCTATGTAAGTCTTACCAGATGCAAGTCTTAACAGATAAGGAACTACTTCCATACTGATTTAAAAAACTTAAAGCAACTCTTTCCTTACAGATTTTAATAACTTAAAATCTTGGGATCTGCTGGGAGAAAAGCTGCTGTTCATTCTGTAAAATGCAGAAACAATGATACAATTACCTTGCACCAAAACCAGGCTTATGGAGATGACTTTATTGTTTTCATTCAGAAAGGTTATTTCACCTTCACCAGAAAAGTACTGTGGAACTACAAAATGCAGAAGGAATTATTCTGTGTCCTGCTGTGGCCTGGGGAGATCCACAAAGCATGAAAGACACTCTTGTTAAGTACAAGCAGGCTCTGTCCTAATGGATCATAGAAACAGAAGCTGTGCAAATGCAGTATAATACAAGTTGAACAGACCAGTTGGATGTTGAGGTAAAGAAAAGAATGATGTCAACAGCTTTGATTTATTCTCTGCCTGGCAATGAAATGACACTACTGAGTGGCACCAGAAGCTCTCTACAAAAAAAAAAAAACAACAAAAAAACAGGAAGTGCTCAAGAGGAGGTATATACCACATGAAAGGAGCCTTTCCACATTATTTGCAGGTAGCTCAATGGCAGAAAAAGAGCATTAAGAGGTAGTTCACAAGAGTTCCTTCCTTTGCAACTCGAAGAAGCCTGCTAAATTAAAACAGAATTAAGTGGGTGTCCAGTGGAGTTATAATACATCTAACCAACTGGTACCTGTGGACAAAAAAACATCCTTAATAAAACTTGTTGTTGTCATCATTTTGAAACAGATGAAAAAGGTTTGACAGTATGTACACATGCCCCCACATACAAACCCAAGGCCTGGCCTGACAGCACTGTGAAGTAGTTAGCCAACAACAAACGTTAAAGCCACTGAGTCTAACACTGAAAGGGCAGGTAGAGAAAATAGCAGCCTTGCTAAATTTTGGACAACAGCCTGGATTTCATCCTGGACTGTAAATAAAAGGATGCTTACTTCAGAGATTTAGCTGAATTTCTTTCAGCAGCAGTTCAGCTGTTCCAATGCTGATGTGGGTCTAAGCTCTACTGAATAGCAAGCAGCTACTTCTGTTATTCTCCCAAATCTAATCCTGCACTGATGGTTGAAATCACTTGTGAAACTAAAGACAGTGTGCATTTGGCAGAAACCACATACCATTCCAACAGTGACTCCACTCCCAGAAGCGCTGCGAGGTTAAGCACAATGGATTACACGGCTTCTGGCCTTAGTTCAGCCAAGAATACACGAAATTTACAAAGCACAGCATCTTAAACTGGTATGTTATATTCTGTGCACTCAGTTAATCTTTTTTTTTATCCCCTGTAGAGAGAAGTACCCAGACTAAATTGATGCATCTCATCCCTTTAAGCAGAGTGCCTCTGGGGCTGGAGCACAGAAGAAGCTTTGGGAAAAGGTCTCAGGCAAAAGACAACAAGGGCTCTAGGGGTCCTTCTGCTCTGCTGCACACAGCAGGGTATGAGGAAATAACTGGGTCTCAGGATGGTAACATTTATGTAAGTGTTTGGTTTCTGGCGTCTAATTATGTGTGTGATCCTTTCAGAGTGTGGCTCTGCCATGTAGCACCCTTGGAGGAAGGGGTACAGCTCCATTCTGGCCTGTCCCTCTTGGGGAGTTACCAAGAGCTTTCAAAGGAGAAAGCTCCAGGGACTGCAGGGTATGGCTGGTCTTAGACACGGCCCAAAATTTCTGACAAATATTTGGGGCCACTCAGTGACTGAGAGGCTCGGAAGCAGAGATAGTGAGCAATACAAAATTTGCACACACATTGATTTCCATTTCAGTTTACCTACTTCTTTGGAATTTTCTCTTTTTAAAAAGAAAAATTTCCAGTGCTTATTTAAATAAAATTTGGCTTTTTCAACATTAAAATCCTTTCAGTCTTTTGAGAGCTCACTAAAAGAGAAGGGAGCCCTCCAAACCCTGTCATGGCGACCCAGAAGAGTCCCTGAGGCTTGCATTTTACCCCAGCCTCCAGCCCATGTTACACAGCTGTCCCCATACCAGCACCACACAAAGCTGTTCACAGGACAGAGCCTTCATCCTCCAACTGCACAGCAAAATGACATGCCACACATTGCTCAGACTTCTCTCTTCCCCAATCCTGTGAAGAGAAGACCTGTTGATATTGCTCCAGGCTCACACCTCTGGGTATTGTTAATGACGTAGAGTATAACTTGTTTTCCCCAGAATTCCCTAGAGAATATGCTGGAAACACAAAACACTGCTGAAGGGACTAACTGCTGCATTTGATAGAAGAGGGTCTGAGGAAGATTAGCAACTTGGTACAGGAACAGATGCAGATCCAGAATACCAGCAAGGCAATAAAAGGACAAAACCAAACATAGTTCAGTTTAAAAGTCCTCTCCCTCAGAATAATCAGCCTTCAAAGAACAATCACCTGACATCTGGGAAAGCAGTATCTGTAAAAGCTACGCTTATCAAGAAGGGTTACCACACCACAATGGTATTTTCAGTCACCTCATTACACCACAATAAACACTTCGTTGAGAAATCATTTACAAAATTTACCTTCAATAATAGAAGAAAGCATTCAGACACATTGTTGCTATTATTATCATTATCCATTGCTTAACCAGCATTACAACACATAATACTTCCTTAGACACACCTACAAGGGAGACAGGAAAAAATAAGAATACTCTATTCAGATTGAGTCTATGCATCCTTCCTCTGTGATTAAGAAAATAAATCATACACATGTGTGCATGCGTGCAACCAGATGGCTGACCTGGAAAAATCTTACATTTCTCATCAATTGGGACTGAAGTCACTCCATCTAAAGCTAAACTCTCTGAGCTTGAGCCAAAATGTGTGGTGTTAGATCTATTTCCTCTGCTAGACTAGACGGAAGTTCTGTGATTTATTTTCTGACTTTTTAGCATTCTCATTTTTTCCCAGTCCCCTCCAGGTTGTCCAATTCAACATACTCTGGTCACCTAAGTACTCACCAATTAGGACACCAATAGCGACACACATCCTCTTGTGGAACCCAGTACATAAGAGACTTTGAGAAAACTTGTGAAATTTTATACATACTAATACATCAGTTAAAAAAAAAAAAAAACTATTATTATGGTCCAAAACATTAGAACCTGAACAGACACAACTGGAAAATGGATTAAGTGACATGCTGCAACACACTACTCTTTGGAAGAGGTAATCTTGCCTCGCAGCTTACATCTGTGACAACTCCCAGGAGAAACAGCAACTGATTTACATCATTTGGCTCTTAGTGGAGTCAAAAACTGTCATACTGCAAAACCTACAAATGCTACAAATGTATTTGTCCTAGCTCTCTTAATTTTCATAAGTAGAAATCCTCATTTTCTTGAATAAAAGTATATAGATATGTTTGTATCTAATCTTAACGGTAGTATGAGCATATCTTCTAACACACTGCTTTGAACATATGCCACTATTCCCCCTTCCCATGGTACATCCCTCTCTGCATTCACTTCCTAAGGGCCCTCAGGTCCAGCATAATATTGACTTTGCCATTCTTAAGTACATTATTAAATCCTGCCACAAAAGTTGATGGTGCTAGCCTTTGCCAACCATTTATTACATTATAAAGTGCTTTTGTTTTCTCTCCCTCAGACAAGATGGAAACATACCAAAATCATCTACAAAACTATCTGGTTATCCTCCAAATCACTCCTTTCCTGCCAAGCACAGAGAAGCTCAGCAGCAAGGCAGCAGGTGTGCCAAAACCATTGTTAATCATGACAGCCACCACAGTCTGCTTCCTTCACTCCTCTGGCTGTTTATCATGCTCCTCTGGCTTTAGACAGGGAACTGTCTAACCCAGAATCAGTCTGTTTAGGCTTTTAAGACACTTAAACCTCAGATTACTGCTGTAACCTATAGGTATAAGTACTTCATAAATTAACAACTTCAGAAAACACAGAAACCCCTGTATGTCCATTATAATGCTCTCCGTTTGTCAAATACAAGCAAGAGGTTTAATTGCACCCCCAGGATTAACAAAAAACAAAAAACAAAAAATGCCTAAGGCTTCTCTAACTCCCACACTCAACATACTAGAAGGATAACCCACCACTTCAGATACAGGCAATGTCCAAGAGTGACCTTTCTATATGAACAAATGAACCCAAACTCTCATGGTCAACAAAGCAGGGAAGAGGGCACTCCCCTCTTTTCACCCCAGTGCTATGGGGCAGGTAGTTAACACTTCTGCCCTTTGGCTCACAGGAGCAAATTCAGTTCACAAAATTAGCATTCTGGGGTGGATGGGAAGTGGGGAACTTGCTTTATCTCCCACTGGTTTAGTGACGTGAAGCAACTCATCAATAAGTTATAGCCAGAGCAAAGCGAGTGGGCCTTCTTTTTTCAGGTGTGGATCAGTTTAGCCCTGCCTCAGCAGACTATGATCAATCTCCCAGGCAGAGAATGCATCTGACCAGGCAGAATGTTTAATATAGTGAATGATGAACATTAGAAATGATACATAGATTTTCTTTTTTTTTCCTCCCCCTTTTGGTGACAAACTCTAGGACTGGATTTATCATTTTGGGGAACTAAAATACTGCTTAGTATCACCAAATGTATGAAAATAGTTTGGTTTTTTGTTTTGGGGTTTGGGTTTTTTTCTTTACTCGAAACTACCAATTTCAACAAAGATGCTTCATGATAAGCTGAAGTGAGATATGTGGAATAGTAGTGGTAGACTTCCAAAATTTTCAGAATAATTGCTATTTATTTTGGAAACAAGACACTTCACAGAAGGCAGGGGACAGGGAAACCAGCCAAAGCAAGTTGACTTTCACGAACCGACACATTAAAATAACAGAAAAGCTCTACATATACTTAATACCTCATGTCATTATCAACTTTCTAACACAGAATTCAACAAGCAGAGGGAAGGAAAGCCACATCTAAATTCTCAAAAAAGCAGAGCTTCTGACTAGGTAATAGTTTTACTGAAAAGTAACAGGGATGGGAAATGAATTACCAACACCCCTTCCAGCTGTGACAAGCATTACATTGAGAAAAGATTCTGACTGTTTCATCTTCAAATTTGTCATGGATACTATAAGACAGAAGAAGCCATGGCATGATGGAACAGGGGCAGCTGATGGCTTAGAAAGTGCCTTTCACACAGGTAGCAGAGCATAAATAGAATGTACCATACAAAATTACCTTAGCAGGACTAGAATATCAAAAAGCAAACTATTAACAAATGAAAGCAATACTTTCTTTGCATCTTAGAAACAAAGGCAATCCACACTGAAAAGCAGTATTTTCTACCTTTCAGTACCATACATAGGACAGAATTCCTGTAATAACTTGGATTCAATTTAAAAAAAACCAAACAAACACAAAACCCAACAAACCAATCATGTCACAGCAAGGGTGACACTGAATTATAACAACAGATTTAAAAAAAAAAAAAAATTAGAAAGACCTACCTTCAGAAGCCACTCTCTATTTATTGCATGAACGCCACACTGGCATTGCAACAAAAGCTGGAGATCATAGCGGGTTGGGAAAACTCTCAGAGGACTCACTGCTAGAGTTAACTACTCTTGAGTAATACTTGTGTGGAAAACTTATTTAAGGGAGGAAGAAAGAGCTAGAATAGTGTGGGAGGGGACAACCTGCTGTTTCAAACAATAGGAAGCTGTTAAAATAAAAAAACAAGGCCCTCCCTCAGCACAGGAAAGTCTCATCTGAAAAGCGCTGCCCCGACTGCCACCTACCAGGCAGGCAGCTCCGACAACAGAGATAAGACCACAGGCCCAGCCCCCCCCACAGACAATTCCCTTAGGAAACAGGGCAAGAGGGAGGAAGGTCTTCCAAACCCCTTTTTTATAAAAGTAACCAGACTGAGTGCAGATGAGGAGGAGGAGCAGACAGGGCTGTAAGGGATGACTTCATTTTACAGCAGCCTGTCTTTGCAATGCAGGGCTCCCCTTAGTGCAACAAGTGAACTGGCAAGGTTCCTGCAAGCTGTTGAGTTAGACATGAAGGATGTTTTCTCATAGGAGGGGTTGATAACCATGAGTGACACGTAGCCACTTAACAGAAAAAGAAAACACAAAGGGCTCAAAAGATAGCTTTGGTTTTGATCCTAGGTTTAGAGCTCCATGGCTGCAATGCAAATTTAAAAGCGTTTTTTCAAAGAACAATTATTGCAAGACAATTCCTGGAACCATCCCCTGTGGTTCAAAGCCAGTGATACTGATCAAGGAAAAAAGAAGTTTGTTCAGAAAACCAGCTTCCTACCCCCAAAACCTCCCATAAACTCAGCTACTTCAGCTCAGAAGCAGCATTACTACATGATTATTCCCAGACTCTCTCACAACACAGCTCCAGGACACTGGTGCCATCCACATTCAGCATAAATTTGCTCTTCTAACATGGTCCCATTCATAGCACAGACAGGGAGAGTTACTGTATATCAAAGACAAGAATAACTTTAAAGAAAACTTTGGTTATGTTACAAAAAACAATGCATACCATCGTCTTTCTGTCCTAGCACAACATAATGCTAACAAACAGAACTGGACTGAAACATAATAAGGCTTTGGACCATGCAAGGTATTGAAGATACTATCCCCACTGGACCATTTACCTAACAGAAACAAACAATGCAAAAAGGAAGCAGCTGGAATACAATTAAACTGGTTTGCCTTAAGAACAATCCAGTCTTGCAGGATAGAAGCGGCTGAGCCAAGTTTTAACTATGTCTTTCCATAATGATAGAGTTTTGGTGAGACAAAAATAGGAGTTAGCACAAGAAAGGAAAAAAATACAGCAAAGGCACAGTACTCCAAGCAATGTTTTACCTCACGATGATTCTACATACTTTTTTTTCTTTCCAATATTAAGATTTATGTGTGCAAATTTCAAATAAAATAATTTCTGAACTGTACTAATAGTGGCATAACTGTGAATGAAAAACAGTACAATGTTCAGTAACCATGCTGGGCTCGAAACCTGCTCCACAGCTGTGTGTGGTTAAAACAGCAGCTTAACTCCATAGCACTCTTTCCTTGAACAGCTTGTTTCAAGGAAGCCAAACCACTTAAAAAAAAGTTTGCAACACCAGCACAGGCCTTTTCTAGACAAAAGCAATATGCCAGTCCTCATTTCTATCATATAGAAAGAGTGACTGAATCTTCCAGGTGTCTCACACCATTACTTGGACCTGCAGGTTTCCTTTCAAATGCCTGTACACATCTTACAAGGAGTTAGCAAGTCTGTTTGTTCAAGTGGCATTATGTTCAGGGTTCAACGACCTGAGGCTGGCAAGCACCCTAGCAGAAAAAACATTAGCCTCTAAGCTCCCTTCCTCCTCCTTATTCCAAAGGACAAAGCATTCCTCTCCTCCTCAAACACAAAGACGATATAGATGCTCCCATGACTACCCATTTCCTTCCTGAAGTGATGAGGGTCAATGTTTACAAAATGGCAGAAGAACCTAAATCAGCAATACCAAGAATGTTACAGTGATGTTTACAAATTCCTATTTGCTTCAGCCTCAGTTTCCATGATTCCAAAACTCTCAGCTTTTTGCTAAAATGCTTCAGGTGACCACAGAGACTCCAGTAACTGCTAGAAGTATGGATCAAATTATAGATATTTTCAAGTACCTGCTTTGACACCATTTTACACAGTCCCTCAGCATGTGGATACTGGAGACTAATGAGTTACGTGGCTAAATGTCCAGTTCCTGAATAGCTCAGTGCATGAAGAAAGCATGAAAGTTATTTTTAGTAGCTCTCTTTAAAGCAAAATCAGTTCTGCTTCCATCACACCTAAAATTAAAACTTTTTACACTCACATAGCGGCAAAGGACAGGTAAGTGGTTTACTACTAAAAGAAATCCCTGTGGATCAGGTAGAAAAGATCTGACTCCCTGCTGCTGATGCTTAAACAATTCAGAAAGCAAGTGGGGCCTCCATGCCCCTAACAGAAACAAAGAGACACATCCCCAGCCAAAGCACAACAGCACTGCTGCGCTTACAAAAGAGAGCTTTGCCAAACACACCAGCTAAGCATCTGACTCACTGCCACCAAACTAAAAAAGAATTCAGAGCAATTACCACATTTCTGCAAAGAACAGGAAGAAAGAAGAGGGGAAAAAGTGTTTTCATTGTTCTATCATTTCACCTAAACCAGGGCAGTACAGCAACTCTCAAACAGCTCTGGTCAAGTACTGCAGCCCCCAGGGCTCTTAGGGGGCTGACAGCAATACTAGCAATTGCACAGCCATCCACACAGCTACCTCAATCTGAAATAAGGCAGGAAAACCAGGCAAGATAAAACAACGGAAACAAGCCCAGAATCTCTCTCTCCCTCTCTTGCTTTTCTGCTTTGCTTCAGAGATCAGCAATCTGAGAAGCAAATGTATTTGCAGACAGCCCTATCTACTAGAAGCATGTATGCCAACAGCATGGCATACATGTTCATGGTTGGCAAGATAAAGAGAGATTGTCTAAGAAAACAACAAAAGCGTAAGCTAAAAAAAAAAAAAAAAATAAAATTGAAGAAATAAAGTACAGATGACAGAGCTGAAATAATCATTCTTTCAATACTGAAACATTCTTTCCCAGTGTTTGCAGAGTCATATGATTTCAGCTTCCTTCTGCTACTGCAACTCATGGTAGCTTCCTACCCAGCAAAGGCTATGTTAGCCCTTCCCTTTACCTTCGAGTAATTTTCCACCACAGCACTCCTACTCATGAGGCTGTAAATGTCAGCACATTTAGTGTAGCTTAAATACCATAAGTTTGTCTACACCGAGAAGTTTGTCAGGAAAAGCGCTACATGGTGAAGATGTAGTTTCTTGAGTGCCTTCAACAAGGAAGCTGGTTGCAGAAGTTTCCATCCACCTTACACAGATCACTTGCTCCTGTTCTCATCTGATGCTCTGTTCTGCAGATGGCAGTCTGCACAAGACCACACTACAAATGGGATCATGAAAACAATCTGGGTTAAAATAACCATAAAACAAAAGTATGAAGAGAGCTATTTTAATAATTCCAGTTATTCAGGTTACAGAGCAGTCCTGCAGTAAGCAATTACAACTGGTGGCACTACACAGACCAGCAAACTACAAGGAGTACAGAAGCAGAGAAATAGTACTTACAACAGCTTTTATGAGCTTTGCCACCAAAGCCAAGATACTGTGTGGTTGCACTAATTCCTTGCATAGGTAAACTTACAGTGTTTTATGATACATGTATGCCAATATGACAGCTGCTACCATGGTAGATCCATTCACCATAACATGCCCCTTCTGCTTCTCTTGTGCTAACACTGGGCGGTCAGCAAGATGAGCTAGTATAAGGTGGTAGGTCAACAATAAACAATTCTACCAATGGAAATAAAAATAATAGGGGTTTTTTTTCCCATCAGGTAGCTCACTCAGGATTTGGAAAAACAGGCCTGGTGAGCAATGCCTCTTGACAGCAGCCTGAAGTTAGACTCTCTTACCTAAGCAACAAAGCTGCCCCTTCATTTGCAGTCAGACGCCTGTGTGGCAATCAGTAAGGCGGACTAGAGGTGTGGTTTCATTTAACCGTGGGAACCACCAGCATCAGTCTGTTTACTTTCCCCAGCCTCATGCTCCCACTGCTTCCAAGTATTGCACTGAGCTGCAAGCCACTTGCATGAGCCACTTAGACCAAGAGCACACATAGCACACATGCCACACGGGTGGGCAAGGAGAGGGCAGGAGCACCCAGTCGCGACCCAGCAACCCGCCCAACCCTTTCCTGAAGCAGCCACAGTGAAACTGCATTAGGTTAACATCACACTGCACTCCAGGAAAGATCAGTTCAAAACAACTGCTGTAAATTAAAAACCCTGGGCAGTCTTTTCTACCCTCCTTTAGTGCCTTCTTCTAGGACAGTAATATTTAGTTTAAACCATGCATCCCTTGGCCTTTTAAAAGTCTGAAAACAGATGTTTGCCCCCTTCACTGAAAACCTTTGAGGTCAAAAAAGTTAATTCTGTGAAATGGATACAAAGCAGTGACCATCAACAATTTCTTTTTGGGGGCGGTGAAAGCAGGTTGAGGAAGATAAGCTCATGTTCCCACATCAGCAGTCCATTTTTCAAGAGGAGGCAAAAAGCCAACAAAAACACACACAAAACTAAATAAATAAATATCTAACAGTCTAACAAACTTCAGAGCAATGTGTTCAAACATATTAGGCTGTTCAAATACATATGCTGTACTCGGCTGACCTTCTCCACATGGCAAGACAACTGTTTAAATACTGTTTGGGGGATGAGAATACAACAAAATCTTGATTTTAATTTATTGACACAGCTTGCTTTGGTAGGGTGGACAGAGCCTTAAAAGTCAAATGGACCCAAAGAACAAAAAGCAATAAAAATCATACTGCATTCTCCCTTCTATTAAAATCAGGTTACCTAGAGTTCTTCAAGTAGCTTGCATATTACAAGATGAGCAAAAAGCTTTTTTTGTCATTTCTCAATATTTTTAAAGAATAACCAAGCATACTGTTGTCTTGGTAGTTACCAACAGAGAATCAGAAATACTTCTGAAGCCTTCAGATACCGGCTAATGTGAGGCCAGAGTTTTATGCCCTCCACTTCTGGCTCCTAACTGCTCATTCTCGTCCTTGCACAAGGCTTTCCAACATGGCAACACAAGCATTCGTGTAGCCAGAGACACAACCTGGTCAGAGCAGACAGTGATCGGATGGAAAGACAGGCCAGGGCAGTTTGAAGTCGTATCTGTTCCTCGATGTTCCCTACGTAGCCCCACAAGTACTTTCATTTTCTTTCAGGGAGGAAGGGTAGCTCAGGGTGCTAATACCTGTTAAATTAGTTGAGAAGTCAGGGCCTCTAGCCTAAACTAGCTTTAAAAATAAGCTTAGGAGCAGAGAAGTGGGAAGGATTCTTTCACAGATGAAGTCTAGCTCACCACTACCAAAATACCGCTCTTTACCGAACAGGTACTCCCACAAATACCACAAATAACTGAATGTCTTCTTGTTACTACACTCCCAAAAACCAAAACAAGCCATTTTATTGCATACTTATTCCCATGACTGCAAAACACAGCGCACTGCATTTAACCCGCCCCACTTTTTCCGACTTCCACCTCAGTATGTGGACCAAAGCCAAAAGAATGTTTCATAAACATCCTATCAAGAAGAGATTGTAAAAGGTCTTCTTGATTATAAGTAAGGCACCAGGTTATAGATGCCTGTTAATCAAACAAAGCACTTAATTTCATTTCTTGGTCAAAACACAAGCGCATTCTTTGAATGAGTGTGATGTCACACTGTGTCCAAAGCCACAGACAAGCCTTCTGTCACCTGTGCAGGTGGGGCAGACACACACATTGGTTTATGTCCTAAAAAGCATGGCACAACATTTGTTTCCCTGCAGGAAATGGAATTTCCTGTGGTTTTAATATGACCCTGAGACATTCAGGAATTAATTTACAGTTTGACTAAACTAGGAATCAGAAAGTAACTTTCTTTATGTAAAGCACACTAATGACATTGGACCAGCACAACTTGAGCGATAAAACCACATCCACTTTTCCCAGTGCCATCAAGAACTTACATAATTTTATGACCCTAAATTATGGCACCCAACCTGTAAACTTTGATACATCGGGATCTTAGCAATGCTGTGGTACTTGCAAGAAACTCTTGAGAAAGAAGATTATGCAAAATTACTTCAACTGCCTGCACCAAATAAACCTGATGCTTTTCAGGATCTTATCTGATACAAAAAAAGGGGATGACAGGTTGGAGGTGGAAGATTCACTTTGGAAACTAACTTACATCAGTGTGAAACCAAAATTGGTTCAAGTAACTCAAAGAAAGCTCACAAGAAAAGTTCTCCACACCTATATTCATTTATCCCATTTGATATTCTAGTTTCTTGGCTTTACTAGTTTACTTTTGTATCACTTAAGAGGAAAAAAAGAAAAGATCAGAAAGCCAATTATAGGGAAGGTAATGAGACTCGTAAAATTTTATATTACACCACTTTAAATTTCCTGCCCTGTTTTCGTTTGTGTCTTATTTTTAGTGTTTGTCCTACAGCTGAACCTTGGCAGACTGACATGAAGTGAGGATGCAAAGCATAGAACTCCCAAGAGCATTTAAATCCATACAGTATGATATGGAAGAGCTGAAAACAAAAAAAAACCAGAAGTCAATGACACAGGTGATTCCAGGAATCACCCCAATCACTGCTGGGGAAATCAATATTTTAAAACAGATTTTAATTTGAAATTCATAAAAGTAAACTTTCTATGAAAATCTGACATTAAAAAGTAGAAGAGAAGCAACAGCATTTATCTTTCTTTCCACCTTGAAATATTTGCTACTAATTCCATTAGAACAGCCACTATTTCTTAAAACTGGATGCACCTACAAAAGCTGTTGCAGATGCTTAAAATCAGTGCATTTTTCAATAGTATATACAATCACACATTATGAGGGTTATTGTTGTTTCCCAGCCAGTGAAAAGAAACTGGCTTAAGATGCTAAAATATCATCAAGAAACAGCTGATGACTTCCAGAGGAAGCAATGAGCCACTTGCCAAAAACCTATGGGAAGTCAAATCAGTCATTATGTGGACCTGTATTACATAGTAACAGGTGCTGTAATAAGACAAAAAAAGTACTTAGCAGTTTAAAAGATTTTCACATTGAAATGTAACTGACCAGATTTCATGCTGCAGCCTAATCCTTCTATGTCCTGAACTACATACTTGTTTACCTTAGTCTGGCAACCTAAAGCTGTACTATCCCTTTGGACTACAAACCTGCTTCCGACAGAACACCAGTACTCTCTGCATAAGAAAGAAGATGAGTATTAATTAAACACTACAGTAATGTGACATTCACATGAACATTCCTTTCCCCCAGGTGTGAGCCACATACAAAGCACAAGCATACATTAATATACCTAAAGACTCCATCAGCCTTAAACCATGCTAGATTAATGTACTTCACCCCTTTAAAAAGTTAATGTAAGTCAGCTAGGCTGATGCACATTCCAGGACAAAGGCTGCTGTGGCCCATCTATCCATACAGATGCCCACTACAAAGAGCAGTACAGAATACCAAGCAGTGTATGAACATCAGCAGCTAAATTTAGAAAGTAAAAACATCATCCATTGCATACTGATTAGACTGAAACACTATCAGAGCAATAGAAAAAATAAACCTGCAGGAAGACAGATTCATAGGTGTGCATTCAAAGCTAAAAATAGCACATACAAGAAATATATATGGCCATACATAAAAGTATTTTTCTTTATTTTAATGAGGAATTGCTCCAGAATCCAGTTCTGTAGACTTAGAGACTAAATCTGCTTTGGAATCTAATGCTGAAATTAGATGTGGTAGAGACAGACCTTTCCAACTAAAGACCAATGGGAAGTCAGCCTACATTTTTAGCATAAGAATACCAAGGAGACCTTCCTCTAGTCAAGATTCAAGCTTGATAAAGCCTCACTTTACTTTGTCACATCTTTCTACTACCAGGAAAATGACAGAGGCTCTCCTGCCAACTTTATCTTCAGGTGGTAATTCTCTTGCGCAGAGATTTTTTTTTCTTTATTTATTTCTGCCAATTTTCAGTTATCTGGTGAGAACTGAACGGCAAATATAAAAAGTCTGGAGATTAAATGAATGTTCAAGGAAAGGTTTCAGTGCCCCATCTACCCTTATTTAAAAAAAAAAAAAAAAAAAAAGCAAAGCCATGATCAGTACTTTGTCTTTCTTCATCAGAACTAGGAAATGCAACATCTGTACATGTGAAAATTTAAGCGGTGCAAATTCCACACAGGCTTGCACATTTCCACCTAACTGCCAAAAGGCACACAGGTGGGCTATAATCTACTCACTGGTGAGGGAAGTCAGCTATAACACACCTTACATCCATCCTGTACTCCAAACATCAGTATTCCAGTTTGGAACTACCTTGATTTAACCAAGTATCATGAGTTAAATTTAACATAGCACCTTCTATGAAGGGCAGCAGGTACACAGCACATTTCATCACCTTGTGAAATAGTAAATGAACACCAGATACTATCTTAGTTGTTTCTATCTCAGCAACACTTTAAACACGTAAATACATATAAATGAAGCACCTAACATTAAACATGCCTATACTACAAAAAAAAAAAAAAAAAAGGGCAAAAAATTATGTTTGCAAATAACTAAACACCCTGAAGACCGCACATTTTTCCAGCCTCCTCTGCTGAAGGAGAAACCCTTTATTTGCTTATACAGCAGCCAGCACAACACGGAACAAACGGACACCTGCTGCAGCGGACCTGCATTGAGAAGCCATCCTTTCCTCCCTCCCGCAGCACCAGGATCCAGCTGCATTTAACACGCCTCGTCCATCCGCCGCGCCGCACCCCGTCCCGCCCGCTCCCGCCGCGCTCTCGGGGCTGCGCTCCTCACCGGCACCTCCCGACGCTCTCAGGAGGCTGCGGTACACTCACGAACAGACCGTACCGAACCGAGCCCCCCGCGGGGGAACACCGCCACCATGGTCCCACGCGCACATGCAGAGCCGCCACTGCCCTGTCCCGCGGCGGCGGTAGCACGGGAGCCGGAGCCACGGCCCCGCCTCTGGCACCATGACGTCACCGCTCTAGGCGCGCACCTGATCCCCGGGCAGGTCGCGCCTTAAAGAGGCAGCGGCGATGCTGCCGTGGAGAGGCTGTTACCTTCACAGCCACCATGGGAATGTTGCAGTCGGGAGTGGGCAGGAACGAAGATGGCGGCGCTCAGATAACACCCGGCGCCCGCCACCTTCCAGCTTCCCCCAGGGGCGGAGGTTGGGCACACAGGGCATTGTGTGCTGCCCAATGCCTTCCAACAGGTGTCCTCCACCTGTGGGAAGCACGAGGAGACCATTCAGCCACGCTCTGCCCTCAGTGCCAGGGCCTCTTGCTCCAGCACAGCCGGACGGGACATTTACTGCCCTTGTCTCCGGAAAAACTTACCTCGGGGTGCTGCTTCTGTAAATAATTTAAGCAAACCGCTCTCCTCGTTGAGTTTAGCAGCAAACTTCAAATCTTTACACAGCTCTTCTTAAGCAGCAACCAGAGCAGGACATACCTCTCTGACACACTCACCATCTACAAATCCAAATGGCAGCATTTGGATTTGTGACGGCCACAATTTTCCTCTTTCACCCCAAAAACATGATGTCAGTTTGCCCTTCATGAAGGGAGGGTTGCCAGTTCTCAGGGGCATATACCAAACCAGGTACAGAACAACTAATGTTAGATACCAATCAACTCACCAGTTTTGTGCCATGTTAAACGTTTAGTTTGAACCTGGCAAATGAGACGCACTCAAAATGTGACTGGGACAAACCAAACCATTATCACTGTCCTCCTCCCTAATCAAAATTAATTGTCCTCTTACCCTGCTCAGTGATCTTCTCTGCTAACGAAATGTGCTGGAGGACAAGAGACCTTTAAATCAGTATCTGCATCACTTCCACTCAGCTGGGCAAATAATGTTGAATGTGGAAGAGAGAAGAATTAAATGGAAGACACGAACAGTAGAATTTCCTAATCAAGAAGCAAATTTGAACAGAAAGGCAGTAGTCCTGATGCTGTGTCATCCTTCCCATATATATTTAACCCATACAGAAAACATTGTATTGCCATACACCCAGTCATGAAAACCCATCAGCCTCGCTTGGACCTCGAGGAGGTTGCTGGGAATTCTCAAGCTGCAGCCATGCAGGCACTTTTATATTCCTTTCACTACTGTTAGCATAAAGCCACCAGTCTAGACCAACTACCAGGATTAATTGCCACATCCTCCAGGTTTTCAGGGCAATTTTATGCAGATCAGTTCATCTCTGTCTGTTCCAATTCCTCATCTCTAAAATACCAACAAATTACACTAGATTTCCCAATTCTCATCTGTATTTTCAGTAATAGTTCTTACTTTTAGATATCAAAGATTATATCTAAATCACAATCAGGCGTCACTCGCAGTCCAGCTAATACCATAAAGGTTTTACAGAACCTTCTACAGATATTTTTAAACAATGATTGTATCAAAAGAAGCGTGACCAGCAGGTAAAATGAGGTGATCCTGCCCCTCTACTCTGCTCTCGTGAGACCCCACTTGGGAGTATTGTGTGCAGTTCTGGTGTCCTCAACATGAAAAGGACATGGAACTGTTGAACAAGTCCAGAGGAGGGCCACGAGGATGATCAGGGGACTGGAGCACCTCCCATATGAAGACAGGCTGAGAAATTTTGGTCTGTTCAGCCTGGATAAGAGAAGGCTGCATGGAGACCTCATAGCAGCCTTCCAGTATCTGAAGGGGGCCCACAAGGATGCTGGGGAGGGACTCTTCATTAGGATCTGTAGCAACAGGACAAGGGGGAATGGTTTAAACTTAAACAGGGCAAGTTCTGTTTAGATATAAGGAAGAAGTTCTTCACTGTAAGGGTGGTGAGACTGGAATAGGGTGCCCAAAGAAGTTGTGAATGCTCCTTCCCTGGCAGTGTTCAAGGCCAGTTTGGATGGAATCTTGGGTGACATGGTTTAGTGCAAGGTGTCCCTGCCCATGGCAGGGGGGTTGGAACTACATGATCTTAAGATCCTTTCCAACCTAAACCATTTTATAATTCTGCAAAAGGCCCCCTTATGCATGGGTCCCACCATTAGCTGCACCAGCACTCATCAAAACCAGTGTTGGCCTTTGGAAGTGCAGCACTGAGAGCATAAGAGTCGGCATTTGGTTTGCCTATAGGAACAGGCTGAGTTACAGTTTAACACTATTACATTAAATAGTGTATTATATTATGTAGTATATTATAGCCTCATATACAAAATCCTGCTTCTTGCTTTGGTAATAAGGAAGATACTGTAAAAGATACTTTTATTAAAAACCTGAATAACATTCAACTCAAATTTTTCCACCATAGAAATTATTCCCCCTCCTCTCTTTTTTTAGGCATTCTTATGTCTAAAAACATTTTCTTCATGTTTAAACTCTTCCCTTCTCCCCTTCCCCTAATTTTCTGAGTATTTGCAAAATCTGTGTTTCTGCTTTACTGGATATTAGTTACCCAAGACTACTATACTAAATTATCACAACTATCTATCAGGAAATGGTGATTGTGATATGGCATTTTAGAAAATTCTATTTTTATTTTTTTATATCTATATTATTTATATTTTTTCTAAAATAGAATTTCACATTCATACTAATGTCAAAGTCACATGGGCAGAACTTACATGGCATTACTTTATTTAACTACATAAAGGTTTTAGAGTAATCTGAACTAAACTGATATTAATGGTAAGCACTAATGCTAAGCATTTTTAGAAGTAGGGGATCTCATCCTCTCAGCTCTCTAGGCTATTACTCAAACATTAAGAGAAAGTTTCTTGGGTTTTTTTGTCTTTCATTCTAAGCTGAGAAACAGTATGGAATAATCAAAACAGTTCTATCTACACTAGAATTAAAAAAAAACCCGCCTACTGTTAAAAGCTATGTTGTCACTTCATTAGTGCTGGTTTCAATTCAGCATCCCATTTGCTAAAATTTAGTGGCAAACAAGCAGTGGGATTTCATTTTAAAGTACGTTTAGAACAGATTATCTTAATTATTGATAGTATTAAATGTGGAATTTAAATATTCAAATACACTGTTCCCTCAATAAAAATAATTTTAGTCACCTAACAATGTCATAAAAAAAAAAATAATCCCTTGTTGATTGTTATCCATCCTGTTTGGTGCCCTTTTGATCACTGAGCTCCCACCCTTAGAGGGGTAGCTATGTAACTTCATCTGGAGCCTAGAAGTTGACTCTTCACAGCTGACAGATTGACTATTGTCTGTAGCATGTTTCCAGCGCTGTTGCTTATCCACACTATCGTGTTGCCTTCCTGTTGCCTTCCCTAGAGCCAACTATTAAATTAAACCAACATATTTACACATCTTACCATCCAACATAGCTATCCACTGACAATGCTGAATGTTCAAGACCTAATAATTAAAATTACAACTCAGTTATGTTTTGCACAGTGAAAGCACAACAAAATCATTTCTAAACCTTATGTAAGAAGCACTGAATTCTCCAAGTCTCAGTAGTCAAAATAAATTCAGTGTCCTTTTAGTAGCCTAAATAAGTTTCTTGTCAATTAAGAGCACTTGGCTACTAAATTGATAGAATAGTTAGGGTTGGAAAGGACCTTAAGATCATCTACTTCCAACTCCCCTGCCCTGAGCAGGGACACTGAAGTTTCTAACATAAAACAAACTTCAGTTACTTCTATTGCAAGGAGACAGTTCAAACTCCACTTTACAGTGAAAATGGGTGTATCCATCTCATAGTCCATGTTTAGGTACATAAAAAACCTTGCATTGAAATACTGTTGAAGAGTAATAAAGTAGTTTAGCATGGTGGCCTGTGCTGAAGAAAGCAGAAATTACTAGAAAGAGGACTGATTTGCCAGCATTCGTTTTTCACATCAGTCACCTATGATATTTTCAGATAGTAAGGATCTCAGAATAAAGATGGGCCACATGCCATTTTGGAAGTGCATCAGCATCCGGTGCTGTGTTAAGCACTGACCTTCCTCCACTTCTTTCAAAACTGAAACCTACTACTCAAACTTTAGACTTTGAGACATCACTAAATGGTACGTTTGGATTGTAATCCTGCTATCAGAGTCTTCAGAACACCACACTTTAACTTATGCTTACAAATAAAGCTTCTGTTATGTATCGATGTTATAATTCTACAGAGACAGACAAACAGTAAGTTAATACTTTAAAAGCCTAATCCAGCCTTCCACAGGGAGAGGCATCCTTCCTTCACTGAACAAAGCAAGACAAAAGTAACTTTGTTGGTCAAATGGAAGTTAATTATTATTTTCATTAAGTCAAGCACAAAAAGAGCAACATGATGCACCATAAACAGTAAGACAGGTGATCTGTGCTTTCTCAGTAGATTTTCAAGTGCAGCTAAGCAGGGCAGATGTCAAATGCCATGAAAATCAAAATTATTTCAGGCATCCATATTCCAGCTCTTTAAAAAAAAATAAAGCCACAAGTTTTCTGACCTACCTATGGCTTTCAAAAACAATAGGTAAGACTCAACATGAAATTATCCATTGACCAATAGCCCTCTTCTGCTATAGGTTTCATTGCTACCTAGCCACGCAGGGGAAAAACAGCTCTATTGCCCTAACTTGGAGGGCTGGCATGAGCTCAGCACTCTGTGGCAGCACCGCAGCACTCCCAAACTCCAGGCATTCTCAACTAGATCATTTGAATTGCACCAAATGCTGTTTTTGCCTTGCATGCCCAGAAGCATCAGTACCGCTTACAGCTGGTTGATGAGGTTGCAACATCTTGCAACTTCTATACTATGGTATGTCTTTATTATACATTCCTCCTACATAGTAGTCTCATCCTTCCAATTCCAGTGGCACATGCTATTGGCATTCTCTCAGAAACTTAGCTTTTTTGACATATTTTTCAAAGATTATTTTATCACCAACTATATAGACTGAGTTTGCTTTCCATTAGAGTAAGGGTCCTCCTTTTTGTTCCAAATGTCTGTATCACCTGCTAGGTACATACAGCTAGCTATAAATTTTCAGTTGGCTCTGATGGTTAGAAAGAATACTATTTAAATATGACCAGAGCCTGAAGAAGCACAAACCTATGAGTCCTCACACATGTATTAGTCTGGAAATTGGAAAGCTAATGATCAATATTTAAGTAATCCATGTCAGCAATAACTTCCCTTGCAGATACTCTGAATATGACCATCCAGCTAGGAAAGCAAGGTATGTGATGAAGGGAAAGCATTAGAATTTACCACATTTAGCCCAAATTCACTGTGGAATGGAGAAGCAAAATAGTAGCATAAAAGTAACCTGTGATCTAGTAGAAGAGAGGAGTTAAAATCATCCCTTCATAATAAAGGACATGGAACTGTTGGAACAAGTCCAGAGGAAAGCCACAAGGATGATCAGTGGGCTGAAGCACCTCCGGTATGAAGATAGGCTGAGAAAGTTGAGGCTGTTCAGCCTGGAGAAGAGAAGGCTGCGTGGAGACCTCATAGCAGCCT
>WYDI02002102.1:0-19312 GCA_009867235.2 Psittacus erithacus
TCCCGTATGAAGATAGGCTGAGAAAGTTGGGGCTGTTCAGCCTGGAGAAGAGAAGGCTGCATGGAGACCTCATAGCACCCTTCCGATATCTGAAGGGGGGCTATAAGGATGCCAGACAGGGACTCTTCATCAGGGATTGTAGCGATATGACAAGAGATAATGGGTTCAAGCTTAAACAGGGGAGATCTAGACTAGATAAAAGGAAGAAATTGTCTGCTATGAGGGTGGTGAGACACTGGAAAAGGCTGCCCAAGGAAGCTGCCCATTCCTGGCAGTGTGCAAGGCCAGGCTGGATGGGCCTTTGAGCAACTTGGTCTAGTGCAAGATGTCCCTGCCCATGGCAGGGATGTTGGAACTTGATGATCTTAAGGTCCCTTCCAACCCAAACCAGTCTATGCATCTATGACTCTGCTGTAAAATGCACAGAACCAGGATTATATCTGTTATAAATAAGATGCTTCACTTTCTGCCAAGATGGATAACTAAATTAACTATAAATACTGGTTAAAATTCCTTATATACCAGAATAACAGTTCTAAGGAGACAAGCAAATGTCTTGAAATGTCTTAAGATGCAACAGATTATAATCGCTCAGAACAGATAAATCAGTCGGGGACAGCTATTCTGTGATGACTGATTCCAAACCAGAGGTCCTCCAGAAAGAAATGTGAACAGAGGAGGCTGCAGTGTCACAGTAATGAGAGGTCCAACCCATTTTGAGCAGACCCAGCTCACACTGAAGTATATAACTGCTCCTTTTACCAGCAGAGAGGCAGTTTGCCGGCTACTTTGGGGTGGCAGGTATTGCATAATAACATTGTACTGGGCCAGCTAACACAGCTACTCCAGTAGGATCACAGAAATTCAAACTACAAATCCCAGATTCTTACAGAAAAGAAAATGTTGGTCTATAAAGCATAATGGAGGATGTTTACTGACAGAAATGCCTTCATCTTTACTAGCCCTGCAGAGTACTGGGAAATGTTCTTTAAGGGGGCATAAAAAATTCTCCATCTCAAAATGAGTGGATAGATCATGGATATAAAATTGCCCCTTGCATAATAATAATTTTTGAGAGGGCCTAGATCTCCCCCAAATCAATGCATATGCCTAACCCTTGTCAAAGTAATGACTCAAGTGTGTGTCTCCATGCCAGTGACTGTCTAACAGGCTTAGCAGTATGTCCTCCATCAGCATGTGAACGGCGGTTCTAGTCACTGGCAAAATGTCATTTTTTTTCCACAAATGTGAAGGAAGAAAAAGTGAGGCTGAACAGACCAGTGACAGCCAAGTTAACCACCTCCCAGAAAACACTATCGCAGCTCCCAGGCCTGGCAAATGCCACATAGTGAGCACAGAGCTCCCTCACCCCTGCCTCACCTGTCCCCACGCAGGGCTGCATTTCACATGTCCACAGGGGCCACCACAGTCCCTTCCCTGCGAATGCACACAGCAGGATCCACTGGCCAGAAAATGCCCATTCCCCATCTCCAAGATGGGCTGAGGTTCCTCCTATGACAGTCCCTATCCCAGCTCTGCCCCATACATAGCCAAAGCAGGTATTTGAGAGGTCCATATTTTCTAAGACTGACTCCTCATACAGCCCCCTCCTCCAGTTCAGGCCTTGCCTTCCTTCTGCTCCTTCCTCCCTCCTTCTCTTACTCCCCTTTCTTCCTCTCTCCATCCCTTCCTCCACAGGCTGGGAGAGCAGTGCAGACTTCATGTTGGCAGTTGCTCTTCCCTGTTCTCCTGAAAGGCTGCCATGTTTGCAGTGAAGGGGAACACTGGAACACCCAGGGACATTTCAACAGAGGCTCATGTTGTTTAATTACTTTTTACAGTTGATTTGGTTATGAGCACCTGGGTGTACCAGTGTAGCACACAGTGGAGCAGCTTCTCAGACCTAGGATAGGTCACTACAAGCGCATGTAGCGACAGGACAAGGGGGAATGGTTTTAAACTGAAAGAGGGCAGATTTAGATTAGATATTAGGGAAAAATTCTTGCCTATGAGGGTGGTGAGACACTGGCACAGGTTGCTCAGAGACACTGTGGCTGCCCCACCCCCGAAGTGTTCAAAGCCAGGTTGTATGGGGCTTGGATCAACATGGTCCACGGGAAGGTATCCCTGCCCATGGCAGGGGGTTGGAACTGGATGAGCTGTAAGGTCCAGTCCAACCCAAACCATTCTGTGATTCCATTCTATGATTCTCCTGGCCTGACAACTCAGGAAGCTCTGACCAAAGTGTTGGCCAGTGCTTTTGCAATTTAACTGATCATCATTTGAACAGGGTGACTTAGAGCAACCTGTTGCAGTGGGAGGTGTCCCTGCCCCTGGCAGGGGGTTGGAACTAGATGATCATTAATGTCTGTTTCAGCCCAAACCATTCTATGATGGTATGATTCTATGACAGTGGAATCAGCAGTGACTGGATTGCAAACACTAAAAGGAAAATTTACAATAGTGCATTCACATTTCTCTCAAGTTAATGTTTTTGACCAGCTGCACTTTTTGCCAAACCTCCTTGCTTCTTCTCCATAAGTAAGCCTAGCATGACTTGGCAATTTCCACCAAATTAATGCTGCCCCTCGGGGAAGAAGGGAAGAGAGCCATTGATGAAAATGAGGCTTTTCTGACAGCGGGCTCTGAGCAACAGCGCCTGTTGGCCCAAGCACAGGGAGACGTTTCATTTCTCTTCATACCCGACACCTCTGCGCCTGTCTCCGGCACACCCCTGCAGCCCGCCGTGCTTCCCGCCGCGCCCTCAGCTTGCACTCGGCTTACTGGGCTGCAGAAGCGCCCGTCGTCCACGCCTGTCCCCCGCTTTTCGACCCGCACCAGACCCTCCAAGGTGCCGAGGCCACTGCCCGCGTGATTCTGCCCTACCGCCATTCCCCTTCTCTGCGCCCCTCAAGTCGGAGGCTCGCCCGCAGCCGCCCTGCCGCTCCCGGCCGCCAGGAGTCTCCCTCGCCCGCCGCATAGCGGCCGGGCACCCGGCGCCGGCGGGGCGGGGCGGGGCCAGCGGCCCTGGGGACGGAGCCGAATGAGGCTCCGGTCGCGAAGTGCGAAAAAGCCAGGGCTGCGGTTTGCAGTGGTCGCTGCGCTCCGTGTCTCTTCGGGCTGTTTCCCGCTGCCAGCAGGCTTCCCCTCACTGCAGGGGCCACAGAGTCTTAAAAGTGGGAGATCTTTCTAGAATTGACCACATCAACTGTTCTCGGGGAGTGCGTACGTAGAAAGAGGTGGTGTTTTTTACAGGCCTGCCAGAAGAGGTCTGAGCTGACCAGAGGTCGCTGCTTCCCCGCGCCGTGGTGCTTGAATAAAGACCTTAAAGCAGCTGCTCTGCCTGGAGGTGATTTTCAGGGGGAGACACAGAACGTGCAGAGCGTTCAGGAAGAGTTTTCCAACTCGGGGATGTTTCCTCTTCTGCCACTTTATCTGTTACTACTGTTCCTCTGGAGGAGGCCTCAGTGAGTCAGTATATATTTATAGATGCTGAATCAGCTCAGTAGGTTTCATTCACTCCCCACATACTTAAGTGAGCTGACTCACTTAGCTGGGGATCCTCCTGCTGCAGAGTTCTGTGTGAAACTGAATGTAGTTCAAACCAGCCCCCAGACGCTAGGACCAGCAAGCACTCTCTTAAAGTCATTCACTTACATCCATGTCAAGCAAGAAGTGCACCCCCAGAGCTGCTTCAGATCAAAGCAGCAGCTCAGGTGCACCAGTCTGCACAAAACCTTACAGGTGAGCATCTGGAAGAAAGCTTTCCTTCTGTCTCACAAGAAGTTGGTTGACATTGTGGTTTTGTTTTAAAAGCTGCACCTAAAACTCTGTTAAAAAGAATATCATTAAATTCAGTGTTTGTTTTTACTGATTTACTTTTCCTCCGTTATCCAGCTTGCTCCAGGATGCAAAGTCTGTCACTGCTGATGCACAAAAAGTAGAATCCATGTCACTCCTTCTGTTGAAAAATCTATAAAAATATTGTTATCACCTACATATTTACCCATATGATTTTAAGTACTTAGAGAGAGGCCTTTCTGAAGACAATGCTTCAGAGTTCCTTTCAGAGAAAACCTAAAGCATCATTGGAAGTTAATGAATTAGCCATGAGCTTCTGCTGAGGAGCAAAGGGTGTCCGTATCAAAATTCTGTGTCACCTTGTAGACAAGCACTGTTTTACAAAGTCACTTATGTGCGTGTGGTAGAGAAAATATTCAAGATTAATTGAGCAGTGCAGAACTTGAAAAGCAAATCCACAATTATTAATAGATTTTTAAATTGGCAGGCAATCGATTTTTAAATTGTCCTTTCACCCTTGTGTCTAATGCGTTTTGCCTCACAGTGATAAATTAGCAGCAGCACTGTGCTGTGACTGTTCCTACTGGAAGGTTCTCATTACCATTCGGGTGGTTTGCTGGCTCATCAGTGAATCGTGGACAGCATTCCGATTGCTGAAGTGTGGCCCAGAAACCAGAGAAAGGAGAGGACACTGAGTCTATAAAAGCCTTTTCCTGAATTCTAAGATTGATTGGGTTCTCGAATAAGACTAACAACCTCATTGGCCACAGTGTTGTTATTTCTTTATTTGTCCCAGAGGAAGTGACAGGACATTTGTCCCCTCTGTCCCTCTTTAAATCTCAGTATCTTTGTTAATATGGTGGGAAAATAAGAACAGTAACATGTAATGGACTGAATGTGCTTTTTTTCTTAATTGAAGAGAACAGTTCCCTTAATCTCAGCAGCACTGGGCTGCGATCTAAGGTTTTAATCCAACTTGCATTATTTGCCAACATCTTCCAAGATAAATTATGCCAACAACCTATAAGAAGATCAAGTTAAGCATCTTCTCAGACAGATGACTTTCAGTTACTAGTCAAAACATAAATCCAATTTTTAGTTGTTGTTTGGCTTTTATATATATAAAGCACCTCTCTATATATGTATATATAGGTGTTGCTTAATCACAGTTCCAACTGTAACTAACTGGTTACAGATTTGTCAGAATGGACATTTTCAAAACACTTAACACTTTCAATAGAGCACATTGCTTTGGTGCCATTTTCAGTGGGGTGGGTTCTCAGAGCTGAAACGCCAGTCAGACACGGTGAAGTGAGTAAGAAAACTTGAAATTTTGGAACTGAAAACGCATATTTGCAAGTAATTTCATGTGTAATTTTACAAGATTATGCTTTGGTAGAATGAAGATAAGTATTTGATCTTCAAAGACTTCAAAAATCAATGAAAGGGGTTTTGTTCTTCAGAGAATTCTAGTTCCGACAATACTGCTGTTTTGTTCAACATTGTTTCACTCTGCTCATTTTGCAAATACCTAGACACTGCATTTAGTGTTCCTGAACAGTTTGGATTGTGTGCAGCACTCAGCACATCACCTTTAAGAGCATATGGTCTGACAAAATTTGTGACAATCCTTTTGCCGCTCCTGGAATTTTCTCATCTCTTTTTCCAGATTCAGAGTATGCACATCATTATGGGTTTTTATCTGTGTTCAGCTTTGTATTGTTACCAGTGAATGAAGCATGTGAACTGAACTCATACTAGAATTTAAGAATAAATGTTATATTAAAATTGCAAGTACCTCAGAGGGTGAAAAAACTTTCTTAAAAGTAAAATTGCTTGTGGAGTTAGTATAACAGATAATAACAAAAAAAGGTAATAAACTTTCTCATATTCACAAGCAATAGGTCAGGTAATAGTGGGCTTAATTTTCAACAGGGAAAACTTTAGTTCGACTTCAGGAAAAAAAAAATAAGGTTAGTTAAGCAGTGGAAGTTCCATTGCTTAAATAGTTTACAGTGTGAATTGAAAAGCATCTGTTAGGAATAGTTGAAGTAAATCTGATGCTGCTTTCAGGCAACGGGATGGATTTGATTGCCTCTCGAAAATGCCCCCTTACTATCTGTGCATCATTTTCTACTGAAGATGCCTACTGCCTGGATTTACCTAACCTCCTACTGGTTCATAGACCGGTTTCTTTAAAGAATGTTTTGTCCTCGGTTCTTACATGCTGCTTGTAGGTACTGAGCTCTTGTTTCTCTCTGGAGGAGCAAATGGCCGAGTACAAATTGATGTTCTCATGGTAACATGATACCAAAAAAGGCAAGTAAATGCCTGCAGTAGCTGACCCACTACTATTTATTACTGTATAGTCTCTCCAGATGTAGTTTTCACATAGTCAGATGCAATCCAATGGTTTTGGCTTAACAAGAGCCTGGGCTGTTGTGAATATCTGGAGCAAAGGAGTGTATTTCTCAGCAAACTAACCAGAGGAAGAAAGTATTTTGTCTACTGATACTACCTAACCACCTAAAGATTCAGACAGCACTTCAGGGACCGACACCATGATGCCTTTGATGGAAGCTGAAGATACTTTACTGGGTAAATCTTCCAAGTGTTTCTCCTTGCTTACCAGCATCTTTCTAGTATTGTCCAGATTTATTCACCAGAAAATTGCCTGAAGCCAAGTTGTCATTTCAGCAATGATAGCAGCTGCAGCTGTTGAGAGAGATGAGTGTCAGTGGAATGTTATTACATCTGTCTGAACCCCTTTGCATCATTTTAATTTACAGTGGCCTCAGCAAAATACTGAAAACGAAGCTACTTTGGATAGATACCTCCGTAGCCTGCAAATCAGAGCTAAAGTAGCAGCACTACTGAGGAGAACGGCTGTGGCTACTATAAGATGAAATTGTGACTGTCAGATCACCTTGCTCCTGTTCTTTGTCATAATGGCAGACTTTGCAAAGGCTCCTGAGATGCATGCAGCCTTTGTCTACAGGAGGCATTGTAATATACCGATACAGCACAGTGGTTACACCACATGCAGCTAGAGCTTGGAGTTACTAGTCATTTAGCTGTTTATTCAAAATGAGGATTGTGGAGCTCTGGAATGAGCTGAAGTTCACTTCAGGGTCAAGTTTGTAGAAAATTTTAGGAGTCAAGCTTTCTTTGGGACTATTTAACTGTCAGTAGATTAGACAGAAATGTCTCCATGCAGGAAACGCTACTTGCTTCTATTTAGAGGGGTACTCCAGAAAGTTTGGTGGAGTGGTTGTGGCACTCAGCTGTCAAGGAAGCCCTCTAAACCATTACTCTGGTCTCATATGGAAGCAGTTCTAACTGTAAATGGATATTGGTAACTTGAGCTGAGAAGCCATAAGCAGCCATATGCAGTGCTGCCTCATGTCTCCCTTGTACACGAGTGGCTCCAGCAACAAATGTTTCAGCAGTGCTAGCAGAATGAGCCTAAGGAGGTTCTTGGATCTTTGCACTTCTTCAGTCACTGATCTTAATAGCTGACCGCTGCAACTGAAGAAGCAAGAAAGGATGACTCAGGGCCTCAGTCCTGTGTGGTATTGAGCATGCCTGCACATTCTTATGCCTGAGCTGGTCCTGAGTCTGTGGCACATAAGGGCACTCAGCACCTTGCAGAATCAAACCATGGAGTGAACACCTCCCCCCCCTGCCCCGACACTTCTAATCAATAATAAAGACAGGAAAAGTGGATTTATTATGAGTACTGATCAAATAACTAGATTAAGAGTAATTAAGGACAGGATCAGAGAGATGACTAAGCTTTAATTTCTTTAGGGACTGTTGCTATAGCGCAGATTTTATTTACAGTCTCCTGCCAGAAAAAAAATCTATTGACTATTTGTGTCAGTTTCTAGTGGACAACAGACTGCTCTAATAGCTGCAGTTGCAACAAGGGATGTGACAAATCCACACTTTTGAGATGCACTGAGTACGAAATACTAGAGTTGTTTCTCCCTAGCTAACAAGTACAGATGTGTGTCAGTGCAAGACAGAAACTTGAAAGCACTTAGAGTAGCTACAAGATGAGTGGGAGAGATGCGAATTTAATATTGTCACTAAAAGTCAGCTGACAGCTCAAAGAACAGAGAAGCAGTGCTGTGAGTGTTGTGTTTTAGTCTTATGATACTTTTTCTTTCGTTGTTTAACAGCATATACAGAAAGATGTTTGGGTTGGGCTTTTAGGATTTCTTTCCTTACAACTTCTTCTACAGTTATTTTTTTCATTCTCTGTTAGCTATTTTAAAGTCATCTTTGTAACAGCTACTTGTGATGTCCACAGAAGATAATTGCAGCTGCAGATGGGCATTAGCAGCAGGAGTAATGAAGTCTTGAGAACGACCTCACAGTTTTCATGTGAATGACTTGACAGTAATGTGTCAGGAGAAGAAAAATCAAGAAATATAAAGTAGGTGATCTAAAACATAGGTGTAAAACAAAGCACTCCGAATAGCAGGAATAGAATGCTTGGGCAAATCTGAGTAGAGTGATATCAAGAAAGATTCTTGGGCATAGTTCTTCCCTCTGTTGTAGACAATGAAGTAGCCAGCACAGAAAGGACTATCAGTCATTCTGGAAAGAGACTGCAATACAAGTTGTCACCTTTGATGATGTTTTTGTAAAATTGTCCAGAAGAGATAAGGAAGCATTGAATGACAAACAGACCTCAGAGTAAAAGAGATCTTGCACATACTCCATAGTGTCAGCTGCCATTGCACTGTTGAGATGGGAGTAACCGATTTATTTATTGATAATGGAGGTGGCTTCTTAATGTACATGCCAGTAGAAGGTTCTTAATGCTAAAATGACAGCGCTACCCACCAGTGTATTAAGTGATCACTCTTCTGGGTATTGGTCTCCATAACTGTGTAAAGTCAGAGTGAGAAAGCATTGGCTTCTGCTTTTACCCTCTGAGGTACTGCTCCATTTTAAAAACAGGAAGGTTCAGATTAGATTTTATCTGGGTGTTTTCTGATAGTGGCCAACAGCAACTGTAGAGAGGAGTACAAGAACATGTAGCATTTTCCCCATGTCACTTTATAAAAACACTTGGTCTTCGCCCAGAAACTACCAGCAAATACTGATGACAGAATACTAGCATTGTTATGAGATGGGTATTCCCAGACTGAGCCCTGTAAACCTGTTTCCCATATAAGACAATATAATACACATGTTCAGCCAATACAAATTTGGGCAGAATATGGCATGTTATGAAAGGCTTTGATTTTATTCATTTGTTTTCTCACAAAAGGAGTAGTAAGTCAGTCTATTTAGATGAACAGAAAGGAAAACCACCAAACTCCATGGCAGAAATGGATTTATTTATAAGTTAAGGAATCGTATATCACAATTATATTACATATAATACAGAAGCAAATGCAAAACTTGTTCAAAAAAACCGCAGGAGAATGGCTAAGTGAATAAGGTCATGCTGGAATCGTGTGAACGGAAATTACTATTTTCTGTGATCACTCACATTTAAAGTAAAACTAAGCCCTTAGCCCTGCAATTTACAATGCACAGAGAATCTAGAACTCTTGCCCAAAATCATTGATGATCCGTCATTTATTGCAAGTCATATGGTCTTAGTTGCCAACTCTATATTCATGTGAAACAGGATAAAATACTATTTTCTACTGTCTTTCATACATCTAGCTTTTCTAATGCTCCTATGACCATATCAGAATGTTTAACTAACCTGTATGCCATATGTGAAAATATCTTGAGTACATAAATATGCTGCATTTCATTCCAAAGAAGAACTATTCTTCAGGACTTTCAGCTCAGCATGGGTAAAGAGGTAGTTGTGAAGATCAGGAGACTGTGTGAAGAGGTATCTCCCATTTTCCTTAATTCCTGCTTGATTTAGAAGCTTTAATATCATATTGTTAATTTTATTAAGCTCTTCTATGTTCTTCTTTTCAGCTATTAGTCTGCTTGATATTTGGTCCATCTTGTTTCTAGTCTGAACTTGAAAAGGAAAATGTACCATATTAGATTGGCAACATTTAAGTCAAGAACATCATTACCCTCTCCTGTGCATTCCCATGGGAGTCTGTAGGGGGAATTATGATGAGTAAAAATACTAAACTAGAAAGCAACTGTAGGACCTAATGCTAAGAAGTTACGTTGCTTATTTAATTGCTTTTTTTCTGGTTCATTCAGTTTAGTGTAGAGAAATAAAATCGAATATGGCTCAGAAAAATTTTGCAGTCTTCAGGAGTGTATCCATTTCATTGCTGTCCACAGGAAACTGTCTTATGTAGGGACTGCAGGGTGTTATTTGTGGGCAGCATGTACCTTTATTTTTCTAAAAGTAGAATTATTAAAACACACAGCAGACTAAAGCCCCATCACTGGATTTCCTAACGCATTTAAATTAAAGCAAAAGTCTTGCAAATTCTGGCATTTGGAGGCCAGTTTCCCCTGAAACACCAATGTGCATAACCACCATGTACACTTCTGGAGCTATTTTTATTTTGGCCTTCTGAAGTTAACAAAATTTACCCATGTTTTGAAGTTTAAGCTGGTAGTGCCCGTGGTAAACAAATCTGTCTGCGGATTGCAAACATAATCTCGGATTATTTGTAACAAAATCTGAAACACTACTGGAAATAAGTTTCAAAAACCATAAGCCTACACCAACCTGAGCCCAAGCAAACTCCTTTAACCCTTGTACGTAGCCTTTTCATTATTACTTTACCAGTTTTCCACTAGAGGGGCACATTGCTCATTTTTCTATGCTGGAGCTCCACTTTTAGCCGTTCCCCATTAAATAAATATGGAATTCAAGTATGAGGTATTTTAATTAGGGTTTTACAATTATGCCACTTAAAATTTCCTTTGTGCTCTTTACTTGTCTGGTATTCTGTTCTTTGTTTGTGTGCAAGTCAAGGGTTAAAATTTCCTATTCAAAAAGGAAAATGAGGATTTTTGCTAGACCCCACTGAATCCCCTACTATAGGGTAAAAGAAATCTTAATTTCACATGGATTCCAATTCACTGAAAATAAACTTGTAAGTTAAAATAATGCATCTCATACTCTGTTCAATACCATTAGCCCAGAAGACCCCAAGGTGGCAAGGGCTCCATAAAGCAAGGTCACCTGTAGCCATTTGTTTAGCTAAGCCGTCCCAACCAGCCCTGCTGAAGCAGAACAGTAATTTCATCTATAGACTCAATGCTTCAAGCTAATTTTGATACATCTTACCAGGTTTTTTTGGTTCTTACGTTTCACATTTTTGTAGTTCCAAAACAATTTCCAGTCAGTATTTACCTGGCAACCTTCAGGTCCTTATGCAGGTAGCCTGATTTAAATGTTAGCCTGGGTATAATTCCAGTCGCAGTGGAATGGCGCCAGGACTGAGTTTTATTTGGAAAGGAATGGAAGGCATGTTGTCAGTGTCTCACTGCCATGCAGTCATCTTTAAAATTCAGTTTCCAGCCAGCATTTTTAGCAGCACAGTATAACCCTGCTGAGCTGAATTCTTCACAGCTGTTGAAGCTCACAAACCCTTTACACTACGAAGAAAAGCGTGCATTTTAGCTCACAGAGTAGAGAGGCCTGTGGTTTTGCACTCAGGACCAAGACCCACTGCCTATATCCAGCCAAAGCCTTAAACCATGCAGATGCAGCGGTAGGGTATTACATGGTAGCATGACGTATTTCAGCAAAGTTCTTCTAATTTGCCTTATATTTTCAAGAACCACTGTTTGGTTTACTTACTTATTATGAATATTACAAATGAAACAAGTGCCAAACTGATGATCAAACTAATAACGAAGGTGAAGAAGAACAAACGCTGTTTTCTCATGTTGCTCCCTGACGTGTTTTCTTCAGTAGCACCAATGTTCTCTTCCTCATCTATTATAAGATGATAAATTATTTGGTGGTAAAGTTTGTTAAGGTTGATTATGATAAACATGACAAAATGCATCTAGATTCATGAAACAATGCAGAATATATCATAATTCAAATATATTGTAGCTCTTACTGAGTGAAAATATTCCGATTGCCATGAGAAATCAAAGATAAATGCTGTATAAAACCAGTAGAAGTGTGAGAGCCCATACCTGAAACTGTAAATAAAGAGACTATGAATTAAAATGCTTAAAAGTCTCATGGGATATTTCAGATAACTGGTCTGACTCCTTAGGAGATGTGTCTTAAAAGAACGAACAGGTTTTCTCTGGTGTTTCTGTTGCCATGTGTGAATTGATTGCTTGTGACAATACTTACAGAGTTACAGTGCTATTTATGTGGTAGGTGTTTATAGAGCGTTACTAGAGACATTATCCTGCAAGGGATCACTTAATGAATCCCAGTTGAAATGGAAGATAAGTTCAGGCTTGACAGTGAATCCCTCACTAAATGCAAGGCTTTTCAAGAACCTGATAACTTAAATACTCAGCAGGAGCAGCAAAACCATTAATCTGATCTAAATTACACCATTTTCCATCTTCTTACATTTTTCAGTACAGAGCTTGACATATATATTGGCCTATTGGGCTGTTGACAGCAGGGATACATAATAAGATCAGCCTTTTCAAATGTCATACATAACTTTGATGGCCTGTTGTATGTACAGAAAACCACAGAGCATCACCTATTATACGTACCTAGCACATGTTGGGATCCATCTGGACAAACATTTAGTTTGTTTAGGTTGTTTAACGAATCAACTACATAAAGTTTCCCTTCTTCCTGAGTACTGGGCAGGTTAATTTCCAAGGAAGGCCTCTCCATTGTATCTAAAAGAACTAATAATTAAAAAAGTAAATTAAAATATGGATATGGGAAATAGCTGGTAACAGTTGGTGTCCTGTTCTAAGGAAATGCTGAGCAGCCTTAACAACCTGTAAAATAAAGGGATTTGAAGGACCAGCACACTTCCTAGGTCTTGAAGGCAAGGGTAACTCAGTACATAGCACTTGTTTATTCTTGGAGGTCTTTGATGGGTATAAGATTTCATTTCTGCATTGTGTTTTTGCACATGTGTGTACTTATGCTACATATGTATGTGCGTGGAGAAGGACAGAAACAGAAAAATCTCTTTGACAGATACCATCATTCATTTGACTTTAGTTATTTTGTTGCATAACCCTTTTGATCTGGTGTATACTTGGTAAGATGTAGGGTGGTATCCTGGCCATAGTGAAAGCCAAACCTTCACCGACGCTGCCAGGAAGGATGTCACTCAGGTCCTCTGCTTAGAATATCACTGTGAAGTTATTATTTGTGAAAAATGGAGCAAAAATTAGTCAAATACAGCTCTACTCCACATAGATGATACTTTTGGACAAATTAAAGCCTGATGGAAAAGCCTTTTTTTCAGACTAATACTCCTTGCTTTGAAAAAACACACTGGATGGTGCCTAATCAGCACTTCTCAGCAGAGTCTGGGTGCATGAACTCATTGAATGATTGTTTATGTAAATACAGTTCTGAAGGAAGATTATAAATAGAAAAGAAGCAATACCTAAGCAGGCTCCTCTATGAATTGCACACAGTGTGACCAGCTTCCTAACACAGTGCTTAAGTTAAAAACCTGAAGTTTGATGAATAGCCCTGACTGTTTAGGGAAAAGACCCACTCCTTCCTTTATCAAACCAAATGCAGAAGATTGTTTTAATTCCTCCGGATTGGACCACACAGCCAAGCTTCACTGAGCCTCACTAAGTCTGAACACTAAGTGCTTAAATCCTTCCTGGCAATGGGTCTCAGTAGCCTAATAGTGGAGATTGACAGGCCTACATGTACACGTTCATATTTCTGTTTAATAGGGTGTAAGGAAAGATTACTGCTTAATCTTTTCCTCTGTACAGAATTGTTGCTGCAAAACACAAAGATAAGGTGGAAAGCTGGCACAGTAGTGGTTCCCCCTACCAAGAGTGATTTTCAGGCGTCCAGCAGTAATTTCAGGACAGATGGCTGTGTCCACTGCCCTTCCACTAGATGCCACATGGTGCCAGGCAGCACCTTCTGTGCTGTCTCCCCACAAGCACATCCGTGGCCAGCTGCAGTCATTAGGAGGTCCATGTTTCAACAATGGCACGCTAGGAGTTACCACCTCATGGCACAGAGGCTTTTGGTTATTTTTAGCTTCCAAAGAGGGGTTGTTTCTCTTGAACATTTTGATTAGTACCTCCCTGCAACTTCAGGGAAGACTCTTCTCAACAGCTTGAGTGGTAATAAACGTGAGTACCTTTGATTCATTAATATTATTAATTATGTTTCTGCATTCATTATTACTTAAAACTGATGTCCTCACTGTGCATGTAATCACAGTGAAGATGATAACCATTATTAATTCAACAAAGTCTGCATTACATTTGTTTGATTCTATTGACATGCCAAAGGAGACAAGATAGAGACATCAGTGTTACTGGCCAAAGGTATTATTCTCCCAACAAACTGATCTACACACTGGGGTTTTGTGAGTTACTCTATCTCGTACTTTAACCTTGCTTAAAGACTTTTTTTCCCCATGTGACTTTTAAATTTCTTCTTAAGCTGTTTTGGTATAATTAGAACACACAAAATTTCTTCACAGAAAAAAAGGAAGTAAAATCTAAAAGCAAGTAAAATCTAAAAGCAATTAAAAAGCAGGAGAGTGAAACATTACTTACAACATAACTATGTTCAGGTAATGTGCCAGTATGGAAGAGATCAGCCAGTGAAAATCACATGAAGAACACTTCTGCTGTTCTTTCTCTACTTTTAGAGGCACAGGAAGCTGTCAACCCCAGCAGGACCCATGAAGGCAGCTAAGAAACAGCCTGTCCCTTTCCATCTATATTTAGAGTTCATCGTGGCTAAGTATGCTGACTTCACATTATCGATCTGCTTATAAAGGAATCAGCACATATACAGTTTTTTTATTATATTGGAATCATCATGATAATATCCTATCATGGAAAATAAGAAGGCTTGTTACTGATGATCAGTATTTCACTAATATTTTGGTTTATGATGCCTTTCCAAAACTCATTTGCTATGCAGAAGTCATAGCTACCAGACGGTAGCTATGATTAACCAGTTTGCTATGCAGAAGTGTCATATCTACAGTATTGCAGGCGTGAGTACATTGAAGGCATAGGCTAAAAAAACGCAGGGTATTTTCCTCCTCCTCCCCCACACCTTACCAGTTCAAGTGGGAGAGTATTATGGGATGGACGAATTTGTACAACATTGCTAGTTATTTAAAAATCAGATTCTGATGAGCTGTGTTGTGGGCACTGGTAACTGCTCCTTCGCAGACAGCTCGTGAGCACGTTTTTCTCTCGCTGACATTGCCAAACATGATGTTCCAGCACCCTGCAATGACAGGCAGCTGACACTCATACAAAAGCATCACAGCTTGAAACAACAATCTCTGAAGTCATCCTCTACGTCTAGAATTTCAAATCCTTTTAAGCCGACAAAGTATTTTTCTCCCAGGAAACAAGAGGATCCATGTTCTGACTCACAGCTCCCACCCCCAGCTGACAAGTTCTGCTGCTCCCCCGTCCAAGTAACAAAGATCCAGGTCTCTGCAGTCCAGAGGGCAAGATCTACAAACCCGTAAGAGTATAAAGGGCAGCAGAGTCCCATCCCCCCTCAGCCAGCCTTGGAAGCCGCCGTGGTCTCTGCAGTTGGCAGTGGCAGGGTAATGGGGGAAAGGGCAACCACGTGCTGGGCTGCCGGCCAGAAGGAGCTGTGGAAAGCACTGGAAAACACTGCCAGGACAGGAAGCTATCAAAAGCGCTGCTTTACATGAGCAAAGGGTGCCAGAGGCAGTACCAGCAGCCAGGGCAGAGACCACCAGGCTTGTGGGAACACTTGGGCTGGAGAAACAAAGACAGCTTCCTATAGCCCAGGGATCAGAAGTTACTTCTCCACTTGCATGACAAATACTGACAGCACGCATCAGTAATAGCAGAGACCTCAGCTGAAGGCCTTGTAATGTATAGTATCAGTTATGTAAGCCAAACAAATTCATACATAATACATTATTTCAGTGAAAAGAAAAAAAAAGAAGGTACAGCTGATTGGCATGTACAGTCTCTGGAATAGCTCCTGCTATAATCAGAAACTAAAAAAAATCCCAACCCAAAACACCCTTATCAGAGCAAGCAGTAATTTTTAAAGGGTGGGGTTGTTTTGGGGTGTGAGGTTCATTTCCACTGCTGATAACTTTACTTACACTTTTACAAATGTTTAACAAGCACTTCTACTTACAGATCTTCTGGTTCAGAAGCTTCAGGTATCTGGGATTTTGTGTCTTTACTACATTACAGCCCCCCCATCCCTATGACAAGACAGTTCTCAGGTATTGGTATTTTCAGTGTTCTAGAGCCAGAAACCAAGGGTAGGAGTAGTTTTTAACATGTCAAAAGTAGGGCAGCTGGAATGGCTCTGGTAAGATAAGGGAGAAGGTGTTGTGCAGCACCAGAACTAGAAAACGTTTCACCATGAGAAATGTGATGACAAGTCTACAGTAGGCTGTTGTGCAGACTCTATGTAGATCAGACACCTTCAGAACTCAGCAAGGTAGCTACTAAAGCATGGAGACTAACCCAACCACATTGCTGAATGGGCAAATAAACCCATCTGTTTCAACCTTTGGGTGTTCTAGTGTTCACTTTTCATTCATGTAGTAATCACTTTTACACAGAAAGCAAGCAACAAGAAACAATTTTATTCCAAAAAGTAAACTTCCAATTTCAGAACACAAGAATCTTGGGTTTATTTTACATTGAGGCAAGTATTTGTCATTTAGTACTTCGTTGTAAGTGAAGGCAATGGAACTTTACAGGACAGTCACACTATGCAGGAATTTATCTACCTGCCAGCCGGAGGAGTTTAAGTTACTAAATTAACTTCACACAAGCAAGTTCATCTTTTGAGATTAGCACACTCTTACCAGAACACCTGGCCAATGAACTCATTTAGTTTGCCTTGATATGAAGTAAGGAATCCCATCTGACACGTGGCATTCGACTACAGTTATCCACCCCACTGAACAGTTCAGTGACAGCATATTCAGACTTTGGAGCAAGTTGCATCTAATGCAAGTGTTACAATGTACCCCTGCACCCCATCTTACACCCATCTATGTACAGTGTATATGCAACTAAGCAACAGGCTTTATACAACATCTCTGTGCACAAGTGCAAACTGATTACAGAAATAAAAAATCATTTAAAGGTTAAAAATACATTTGAATACTGAAAGCCATGGAAAAGGAGATCTAGAAAAACTCCCCCACATCTGCTCTTTTATCACGACATTTACTTCTAGCCTTTGTCCGAGCCTTGAATGCTGCAGAGTTGTACAAGTGCTACAAAATAAAAGGAAAACATTAATCACAGATATTAAAAAGCTTATGTATAGTTTTTCATCTTAAGAAACAGCTTGAAATAAATTTTTATTAATCTTTGAACAAATTGGTAGGCCTTCTGAAATTTATAGTACAATATCTTTGTGCACCAAAGACAGATTCATATATACACATTTAGAAGAAACTTGGATTGCGTGAGAAAGGCTGAGCTAGGAGCAATCGTGAAGCCAGTCAGTCCTGAACATCACACACAGGCACAATGCAGATTGAGTCTGCCCCCAGATTAAACTTGGCAGCACCATTTCACAAATGGTTCGTACAGGATAAGTACATTCACAACCAACAGAACAAAGCCATCATCCTGCCAGTGTCCCCTTCATACTGTGAAGTTTGGGATTGTCTTCATTAGGACTTGGTTTCTACAGCTTCCTGTAGGTCCCTCCCTGCCCAAAATCCTATGGCTTTCCTTAGAGCCCTAGTTCCACACACACAGAGCATGAATCTGATACCAGTCAGTAACCACATCAACCTCCAGACCTCCCTGGGAGAAAAAGCAGCAGCAGACACATGCTCAGTGGAAGAGCTAAAGTAAGAGCTCAAAGACATCCACAAAAGCAAGGTTTGGTTTAAGTCAGGATAATATAGGACACACAGTTCTAAACTGACACCTTAAATATGACAGCTTCTCAACCGCATGTTTGGAATACCATTTAATTCAGGAGAAATATATTAATGCATCCAACATTAAAGTGCAAGAACCTACCCTTTCAAAACGGGGTATCTTCATTGTTTTAAGAGTTGCAGCATCTAGCATTACTGGTGGACCAAGCTCAAACACATTCCGAAGAAAGTCATTTGACTAAACAAGAAACACATCAAACAATCAGTTTCTCCACTGATTATCAAGTCTCCAAAGACGACTACTGTTAAATATCAAGTATTACAGTAAGAAATTGCAGCAATTTGACACAGATCTTAGTAATTTTTGCAATTAAGCCAGGGAACACATCTTTCTTCAATCAGAAAAAGGCTAAGAACTATAACTGCCCTCTTGAGACAGAAACAGGTCCCCCCCTCCATGGATTTTTTTTGTCCTTGAAAATTAAGACACTGTTCTGTGACACCCTCTATGCAAGATTAGGCAGTGGGACACGGATCTGTATGGTTTCACAACACAGCAATTTTAAAGTATCTGGCTGTAAATGTATTTTAAAAATCTGAAGAAGCAGTCTCATGCCTGGGCTCCCTCAGTCACCTTGAAAATCAGCTGGCACCAGACTGAAGATTTTAACCCCATGACTATCATAGCAATTTCGGTGCATAATCCCAAGCTACAATTCCTGTTTCTGTTACCTATCTGAACAGATGACTGGTGAACAAATAAGGACTTATTTTTTCCCTTCTGGAATGCTATCATCATTGGGCTGCAAGTTGTATTCATCACTTTAGACTAAAACTTTGCATTCCTTTTTACAGGCTTGACCAGAAGGATGGAGGCATGCAGCTTTTAACAGTCAGTCAACTACACCACTGCTGAAAGACAGCATACAGCTTCAGGAAAAACCCTGAAGCTAAGAAGGTATTCAGCTTGAATATCTTACTTCTTAGGGATGTCTTCTAATTGCTAACCCACAGCACACTCAGGCTACAGCTCAGGAAAAGCTCTCTAGTTCATTTTGTAAGTGCTGTCTTTTAACACTTCTGATACAAAGTTCATCATTTCACCAGATTCTACTCATGACTTCATAATTCAGACCGAATTGCTACAAAGAAGCTAGACAGAAAACACCAGTCTGCGCATGCATCAAACAGCAGCTCACCTGCAAATGATACTGGATTCCCGACCCCAGAATATCCTTAAAGGTATCGTAAGTTTGTTTTTTAACCCAGCAGTCAATATACATACGCTCAGGTCCAAACTTAACCATCTCCGTAGGAAAGTCACGCTCCTATCCAAAATTAAACAACATACAGAATTTTAATAACCTTCCAAATAATACATGTATATCAACACTGTATTCATAAACTGAAGAGATTAACCTAAAGTTAAATCTCATGTAAGACTTGAAGCTGACATTCACCAAGTCAGAAAGCATTTTAAAGAAAGAACACTTGGCTTTCATCTTTAAAGTGACTTTAAGAATTGGACTCCAGAA
>WYDI02002102.1:19412-66634 GCA_009867235.2 Psittacus erithacus
ACCAAGTCAGAAAGCATTTTAAAGAAAGAACACTTGGCTTTCATCTTTAAAGTGACTTTAAGAATTGGACTCCAGAAAAGCCAGTTCCGAGAGTTCAGCAGTAACCTTGAAGTCAGTGTGCAAACCTCATTTAGCCCCCACCTTTCAAGTGCTGTGAGCTACATTTGTGACAATGGAATGTAACAAGTGCTAATAAGTGACTGGGACTCTTCTGCAGGCAGATCTCAAAAGTGACTCCAAATCTCTTCAAAGCCTTCTCCTTAGCTTCCGAGATGTCAGCTGTTCTAAATGTCAACTTAGTTGGTCTTACCAGTACAATTACGTAAGAAGCAATTATCTGACAAGTAAACAACCAAAAATATAGTGGGAGGTGTAAGATAGCAACCCACTGAAGTAACAGAAATTTGACATTTGAGTGAAGCCTCTAAGACATGTCACTAATCAGAAACTTTGAAAGTCCTGCTTTGTGTATTGTTCTCTTAATTTGGATATGGAAAGCCAAAAGATTACAGCACAACAATTAGGACAATGACAATCCACCTTCCCTACCCCTCCTTCTTTGGCCCCTGACAGAGGTGCCAGATGGAAATGTATTTTACAGCCAAATTGGTTTTTGTTTATTATGCACAGCAGTTCAGTAGCAGATTTTAGAGTGAACCTTTTCACAGAATTCAGGACACTGATTCGGATGTCCTACAAAGTCTTCTATGAAAAACAAATCTGCTCATGGCATAAAATAAGAATTTAGTATTTACAGTACAATGTTTAACCTTCTTGAAAAAAACCTGGGAGTAGAGCCTGAAGTAAAATAAAAACTTACATGAAATATAACTACTTTTTTAGGATCGCAGAATAAAGTAAGTCATCAGAATCTGAAATATCATTTAAAATAATTTGTTCCTGTTGCTCTTACTGAAACAGCAACTCTGTTTAATAATAAACCCATTTTCATTAGATTGTACACTGCATGGTTGAGATCTAGACACTTAAAGGCAAAAGAATCACCTCAACAGCTCGTAGAACATCTCTGAAAACAGATCGCTGCTTCCTCTTATCTACTTTGGCTCGGTGCTTGTTTCCATCAGTAGCCAGAGCTCTTAGTTTTTCTGTTAGAAGTTCCATATCTTCATAAAAGAAATCCTAGTGAAAGAAAAAAACCACAACAAAACACTTCAGCTTCTGGCCTCAATCATCTTCCCCTGCAAATAGGAAAATGGATCTCTCCAAATGCTGAGCACTTAGACCTCTACAACCTGTTACTTTGTTATTTAAAGAGAGGGCGATGGCACTAAGTTCCTGCTGTTACATTTGCAGCATTTAAGCCAGTAAAAACAAAGTCACAGCATCCACTTTACCAAGCAGGACATCATCAAACTCTATCCTGGTAGCCAGAGCCACATGAAACAGTACAGCTCCTTCAGTGTTGTGCATAGTGGTTTTTTTTTAATCTGAATGTCATCATTTCAACTGACCAGGCTGAGTTTACTGCATGCTTTTTGAAAGAAACTGGTTGAAGGCAAAATACGGTAAGCATTTTTAATCTGTGCTGATTGTTAAGGATCCAAACAGAATACTTTGCAATGATTACAGGGGCATTTCCTCAATGGAACCCAAGATATTTTTGGTGAATGCAAGTCTCATTTCATTAATGCATTTTAAGGTTTTAGTTACTTTCTTTCCAAGTTGGCTTCCACAGCCAAGAGACCCAAATCCCTACTTTATGCAATTATACACAAATCTCAGCATATTGTTTCAGATTATGCAGTGTTAAGTGTGTCACGTATCCTGACTCAACTGGAGTTAACATTCCACTTTGGACTGTGTTCTGGTAAAACACAGCTTGCTGAAGCTAGAAGCCATTCAGGCAACTCTCTCAAACTGTGCTGTGGGTGTAAGCAGAGGCTGTTTCCTTCACTGTTGTCAATAAAACAGTTCAAAAAATCAGTAAGACATATTGAAGAACGTAAAGGCATGTTTAGCCATGCAACTCCTTTCAAAATCTTCCTCCTTAAATTGACCGACTAGTCCCAACTGACTAAAATTGTCACAAATGCTATGAAACCATCATGCAATACTAATTCTGCTTTTCAAGGTACCTAAATAAGGATACTGAAAACACAGTACTGGAAGTCAACATGATTTCTACTGAAGAACATATTTTTAGCTGTGAGTGCAGAATTGTGTAGGTTTTGAATCACTGGAACTTGACTCCCCCCAAATATCTAATGAGTTTTAGCCTGGAATCTCTCCAGGGATTTTCTGGGGTTTTTGGTTTTGGGGGGTTTGTTTGTTTTGGGGGCTTGCTTTCTTTTGTTATTTGCTTGAGTTTTTAAAAGTTGGCACTGGATTTAGACTTTAAAGCTTACATGCTACACTTCTAATTGCTCTTCAGTACTGTTTGATGTGTTTTGTTACACTGGTCCTGTTTTGCAACGTGGAAATTGGTACAAAAATGCTACCTAAATAGCTGTGAATCACTGCTATACCCACTTAGATTTGGGCAGACTCACTATAAATAACATAAGACAGCAAATTATCTGCCACTTGTTGAAATCTAGGGTGCTATGCAACACAGGTTAAGTAATTTGCCTTATCATCCCAGTGCAAGAAAACAGAGCAGCTGACATCTACTTACAGCATCTGTTTCACGTGCTAGTTCAAACAGAAGGGCTAGTGTTTCTCCAGCAGCTATTCTCATGTTGAGATCATCACAAGACAGCAGACTTGGAAGTTTATGCAAGTGCCTAAGGACAAAGTCACATTTCATTAAGGTGTAAGTTTTGTTGACCCTGCTTTACTGCATATAAAAAGTCATTACACATTTTGTTTTCCAGGATAAACACTCACATTTCAATTTTCTTCTTCACTTCATTCATTGGACAAATGGTCAACAACAGTGTCCATGCTAAGAGAGCACTAATGTGAAGCACAGTGTTATGTGCACTTGATACACCATTAGTGTCTCTATCTCTCTGATAGGCCTTTGTGAAGATATTTTCCAGGCACTCCATAGTAGAGTACAGCTCCTGAACAGGGGAAAAAACAGAACAGCAAAAGTTTAAGATTCACACATTTTCATATTGTCAATGCATTAAAAAGAAAACCAAAAAAGTATTAATCCTCACCGTAATGTCATCAGTGACAATGAAACAGCAAATCCCTAAGCAGGTTGCACACTAGACACAAAAGAAAAAAAAGTCAGTATTTGACATTAATCTTACTGTTGACAAAACTTTGACCTTTGAAATTTAACATCCAGAGTAACTGAAACTTGAGGTTAAGACCTTAGCAGAGTACAAGTCTTCAACACCGTTTAATTCAGCCACTTTGCAATAGTTAGCTCATAGTTCCTGTCCACTCTCATGATGATTTTACAACAGATGCTACTCACAAGCCTTTACTTTTCATGCTGTTTTAGTTAATCTAATTTACATAAAGCAACATGTAGCACTCCTTTCACCCAATTATTTTAAATCCCACTAGGATCGAGCTAGCAGAAATTATGTTGATAATTAGTAATGAACACATTTATTCACATCTGTGTGAAAGTACTTTCCCTTTTCTGCTCTCTATTATAATTAAATGGCATGAAAACAGTAGACTTAGAAAGCCATTCCTGGAAATTTCCAACTATTGCTGCGAGGTCCCACTCATCTCTTCCCTATCCCCCATATCCTACTCTGTGTCCTCCTACAAAGAGTAAGACAAAAGTGTTTGAAAGTGATGTTTGCACTAACCACACAGGACTCAAAACTACACTCGAAACAGGAGAAGCTTCAATAGCTTTTGTTTGCTTGCAAAAATAACTGTTGTTGAACTAAGACTTCCTCCTCTTCTAGCTGATAGTATCTATTGTAACACAGCTTGAGTACAACAGCAGTAGCCAGCTATGTAATAATAAAGGCAAACTGAAGAGTATTAGTTATAACCCTGAAGTTTAAGAAAATACTAGCAAGAACTTTAGACTGCCTTCAGTCAATATTTCAAGTATACCACTGATGCACAGGTGAGATGACTGGGCAAAATAATCTGATAGGCCACATGTATCAAGTTATATCATATGTAAACATATCTGCATAAGCAATATTCCTCTGCAATTAAATAAGTTAAAATTAATACAAAAGAAGGATATAATAGTCAGTGGGAAAACTTTTTTTTTTCTATAGGCCTTCAACATCAGCCCTCAGAACTGCAGTAAGGAGACTGCAACCTAGTGAATGAAGACACCTGACACAAAAGTAGTAGATCTAACAGTTGTTTAATGAAATTCCTAGGTTGAAGAAGAGGATGACGTTCAACCTTTATGTGGAACTTCCTAAGTCAGTGAGAACTACTATGGCTCAATTCAGAGCGTATCTCAACATTCTGAGTTTACACTTGCTTAACAGCCTTTAGTCTGGATTACACAATACTGAGCTGATCAAAAACTGCCCTCTGTCCCTGCCTGGCAAATAAACATTTCATACTTACAGCCTGTCTGGCTTGTATACTCGCTGTTCCATCACAGACAATCTTCTTTAGAACTGGACCAAGGGTCTTAAAAATCTCTTCGCTTTCAATTCCTGACCCCATCTGCACACACAGAAGACATGCCAGTCCAGCAGCTGCACACTGTTCATCACTCTTACCTAGAGATTAACATACTATGATGAGTGATCTCCTTGTGCATTGCTTCCATCCTTTAAAAATAAGACTTTTAAACTTTAGACTTTAAAAATAGACTTTTGCAAGTCTGAAAACTTGCAAAAGGAAATGCAGAAGCCAACAGACAGAAGATAAGTTAATTTTCTAGGTGGTGTAAAATGTGACATCTAAATGAAATAAGAAAAAGGAATGTTATGTAACTATATTATTAAGCACTCTAAAGTACTAGAGAAGCCTCACAGTCTTGATTCCTTTGAAACAATAAGCTATTTCATAAGGATTATTGCCTTCCAATAGCAAGCATGTTAATTACCTTTCTTTATGCAGCGTTCAATGGTATCAGTTAGTGTCATTCTCCTTTCCATGATAAATTCATATAGTATTTTAGAAGAAAAAGCATTTTTCAGACTTTCAAGAGCTGCTTGTCTTGTCTTTGCACTGTTAGAAGACAGAAGGAAGACATCCTGAAATCAGCATACATCAGTTAAAGCTCAGCCTTTGTTTTTTATGGCAGTTTCTTCTATTGGATACAGTCAAATACAGTAACCCACAGAAGCACCATCAAGTATTAGATGCTATGAATTGCCTCATTCCTCAAGGATAGAGATTCCTCAAGGATGGAGATAGAATTCACAACAGTGTACCAGGCTAGAAATAAAGTCCATCTACTTCAAGCTATTAGGAAAGGGAAGTCTGACTCTCACTTATCCAAAAACTCTGGAGGGAAAAATGTCTTTTCAGATCCAGAAGAAAAGCAAGTCCTCCCCAGCATGAAATAATTGTCATTTCAGTAAGCATATAAATAAGTTTGATGCATATTTCCCTTATCATAATCAGAGGAAACAGGTAAGCAATATATGAATGTTTCTTCAAACCATACTATACCTCTTGTCCAATGTAAGATCAATAAATCCCTTCAATTTGTATTCTAAGTCTTCTTGAGTGGCTTCTTCATCAATTTCAGGCCCTAATACAGAGAAAATAATTCAGTTCTACGCATTTTGTTAGCAGACAGAGTAGTATCCAACAGTTAATATTTTTAATACTAATGAAAAAAGCAGTTTAATATAGACAATCACTACCGAATGGTGTTATACCTACAACAAACTGCTCAAAATAATTTTATAAGAACTGGTCTATTGATACATCTGTGGTGTTTCTATACCTGCTTCTTAGATGTGCCAGGAATGAACAGGGAAGCTAATCAGCTCTTATGTAAATTTGCTACAACTGACACCCCTCAGCCAACCCTGTCAGCAACACATTTTCATGCAATAGACTACACCTACCCCTGAAATAGAGCCGTGTGTTCACTGTTGATACAGTAAGTACTTTCTAAGCAGCCTGTCCCAGCTGCCATCGCTTCAGATGTCTCTGCAACAGCAGCTCAGTCAAGAGCAGCAAGTATTCACAGTGAAGCCCCCCTGCCTTAAGCTACTGTAGAAGGCTTTCAGGTCCCTTCCTCCCAAAAAACGATGTAAGAGCAGCCCAGCTTACAGATATAGTAGAAGACAAAGAATAAATCTGCTTCAAATCAGGCGAATCTTACCATCTCAAATTCTGCAGTTCTTACACCTGAACTATGTGTTATGAAAATCAGTGCCTTATAATCCACCTGAAAATTCTTATTGTCTCCAAAAGTTAGTCTTGTACAATTTTAATAGAAAAAAAGCCTAGTAGTTTCAGGAGAGGCTCACAAAACCTGGAGTACATTCTTGCCAAACAAAAACAACAGCCACTAAATTAACAATCATGCCATTATTGTGCTACTGCTACTTATAGTCTAGTACATAAACTGCTAAGTCAATTAAGATTTTATGGTTTTGAACAGATGAATAGATATAAAAGAAAAATATACCATCCTCAGTGAAGCTAGCAGGATCACTAAAGCCACTGCAGTGGCTCATAGTTTCAATTGAAGCATCTTCATCACTAAAAGGCTGCACACTTCTGGGCTGACCGCCTTAAGGGAAGATAAATACAATAGTTTGGTCATTTTTTCACATGGAAAAGACATATCTGAACACCAAAAGTAGAATGCAACCCTCCCAACACACTCACTCTCCCTGACCCATTCATGAAAAGCATGTATTCTTCCTTTCATGGTTCTTTTACTCCCACCTGACCTGAAGATTTAGTTGGCTGTGTTCTGGAAGATCATTTTCAATGTACTGGTAGAATTCCTAACTCTAGATTTAGGATCCTTCTACAGTCAGCTTCAAATTAATGCAATTCCCTGTGACTGTGCCTTAAAAACAGCTCTATATTAATTTAACTGTTAGGAAAAGCTACATAAAAATTGCCATATAATCGATTTTTCAATTTTGAGAGACTTCAAGCCAGGGTAAATTATACATTACCCAGTTCACTGCAGGATTTACATGATCAAGTGTAGTATGTGCAGCATCAGCGATGTCCAACCCTATATCCAGCTGAATTGCAAATACAAGCCAGAGCATCAAATGCTTCAACAGGGGAGAAAAGTCTTCCCCTCTCAGGACCAAGAGGGCCTCAGTTCAGTAACTTCAGTCTTTTTAAAGAAAGCGGTATTATTTTTACCAATGCTCATCTCTACAACTTTTCATACGCGTATCTTATTGTTACAAGATTAAGAGTTGGAAGAGTTCAACTTGAGAATACTGTAACTTCAACCGCTGTCCTAGTCTAGCCCTCAACTGGCATGTACTAAGGTTGATTAGCGAAACAGTTTCACTGCTATTTCTCCAATAGCTCCCAAATGCCAATTACAAACCCTGGGATTCTGCTCTTCCACCTATTTTTTATAGTTCAATTGATTATAAACTACTTAAAAAGGCAGTGCAAAGTGCTTGCCAGCTTCAGGCAGGTTTCCTGACTACCAAAACCCCCCAAACCCTCATTTTCACCTAGGCAGAATCAACCTCAAGTTGATCACTGTCCGAGTTAAAGTCATACTCTAGAGGTTTTGCAGCTCTTAGCCATAAACCATCTACTTGCACCACTGATCATAACCTTTGATGTTTTCTGTAGTTACAAAGGAAAACATTAGCCAGTGCATGGATGAAGAAATTTGTAAGCTCAGAGCCCTGGCATGGCCACTTTCTTGTTTCCAGCCCTTCACAAACTAAAACAAAAGCAGCTGCAGAAAGACCCAGTGAATTGCTCATTTCCTAAACATTTGATACTAGAAACACATTCTGCTCACAGCTATGGCAGCCTGAAGTAAAAGTTCTCACCATCCCACAAAGCCTTCGCTCTGCCCTGGCATCAGCGCCCTGGCCGCATGCATTCCAGCTTATATGTACACTGTTTCTTTCATAATATCCTCTTTCAGGCTAAAAAGATGTGTTGTTTTGTATTTTGCTTTTAAGGACCCTGCAGCCTTTCGGAGCACAATACGCTGACTTGCAGCCACGCCAGACACCGGAATGACAGCACCAGCTGTTTCCCCGCCCCGGAAGGGCCCACGCTGCCGGCGGTGCAGCGACGCTGACATCGAAGGCTGTGCGCGCCGAGGACGAGCTCCAGCCTCCCGCCCGCCCGGCCTCCCCATCTGCAGCCCTGCTCCCCGCGCTGCCCTAGGGCCGCCGGCCAGGCAGCACCCGCGACCGCGGCGGTTGGGGAACCCGGCGGCGGCCGCTGTCCTCAGGGCGCCGCTGTCCGCCGACGGCGCCAGGCACAGCCGCCGGCCACCGCCTCCCTGGGGCCTCCAGTGTTGCCGGGCGCATGCGCGCAAGCGGCATGAGGTGGCGGTTTCCAGGTCGGTTCCCGTCACCCCGGCGGCGCCGCCCGGCCCGTGCCGTGCTCCAGCTCCGTCGCGCCCAGCGGCCGCGCCCGCCCCTCCTGCCGCTTCCCCACTGCTCCTGTAGGGAGCCGGTGAGCAGCCGGCAAGGGCGGCCCAAGCGGCCGCGGCCCCTCACTCCGGCGAAGGCCGCCTCCCTTCCCCCGACAGCGGCCACGGGAAACGACGGGTGAACTCCCCGCCAGGAAAGGCCGCCTTCCCTAAACCCCCGCCAGCCCCTAGTCCCCACCCGCGGCCCGGCCACACTCACCGGCCCCGCGCTGGTGGTTGCTCCCCCGCTTCTTAGGCTTAGGCATGGTCGCAGCGGCGCTTGGCTCGGCTCCCGCGGCTCCTCTCCGGGTCTCGGTCTCTCTGCTCCCCCCCGCCCGGGAATCAGCGACAATCAGCCGATAGAAGAGCAGGATCGCTTTTTACTCCAACGCCTCTGCGAGGTTGACTTCGCGGTCCGGGGCAGCGGGGGTGATTGGCGAAAGCAGGCGGAAGACGAACCGGCGGCGAAGGCAGAAATCCCCGTGGAGGCCCGTGAGCGGAGTCGATGCATCTTTCTCCTCTCAGACACCTGGGGCTAAAGGCGCGGAGGGGGCGCCGGCGCCACTTTTATAGCCGGCCGGGCTGCGGGGGCGGGGCCACGAGGCGCGCCGTTGCCTCCGCCAATGGCCGGGCGCTGCGACACGCGCGGGTGACTCGATGCGTGAGCGCGTGACGCCACCGCGCTGCTGCCCAGTGGCGGTATGGGGACGTCATTGGCGCTCGGCGCGCCATGCCGCGGTGCATGCTGGCAGCGGCGGGGCTGGTCGCCTGCGCGCCGCGGGTGGTGGGGGCGCGGCGGTGGCGGTGGTCGTGGTGGTCATGATGGTGGTAATAGCAGGCGCGGGGCCCGGCCCGGCCCGGCCTGGCCCGCTGGCGCTGGGCCGCGGCCCTCAACGAGCTCGGTGCCGCTTGGGGGTGCGGGGATGGCTGCGGGGGCAAGCGCTGGGCAGAGGGCCGGCGTGACTGCTTTTCCCCGTCTGGAGTACCGCGCTGTCTCCTCGGCGGGGGATGCCCGCGCGGGCCAGAGAGAGGATCGCGTTGTGCCCCTTGACAGTCTTGTGCCGGGCCCCGCGCCGTGTCCCGCGGTGGTAGCGGGCACCGTTGGATCGGTTTGTCATGGGGGCGCTGTATGGGTACGGGGCTGCCTCGACGCTGGTCGCGGTGTACGGCTCGTGGGAAGTGGCGTCGGGAGTCGGCTGTGCCCCCCTTGCCTCAGAGCACACGGGGCTGACCTGACTTGTGTGCAGCAAGTTTTCTTCCATGCACAAAAATAGGTTTTGTTGTCATGTTTGAATTAGTTGTATCTTCTAATGTAGAGACTGCTACTTCAAGTCTTAAGTGGTTTCATTCTTAACGCAAATTTGATTTTTTTACTGTTTTCCGATCTTCAAATAAAAATAGGATAGAGTTCCTGTCGATCGAAAAGAGGTTTGTTTATAACGTTTCTGAAATGTGAATGTTTATGAATTGTTACCGATGGGCAGCAAGCACTGTCGTGTTGGTCAGAGGGAAGACAACTTTGCGGAACATGATGAAAAGTTACATAAGACTTAATAGCAATTACACTATAGCATACAAAATACATTTACACTGACTTCCAGGAAGGTGAACTTTCATAACAATTATATATGAATGCTACATGAAAAATGAAGGAAATGGGGTTTAATGACCAGTTTGTGCATGCTGAGTAAGGCAACACTAGTAGTGTTTATTGGGGAAGCAGTAGCTGTCGACTGTAATACACATGGGCACTGGTGGAACCCAGTGCTTTGCATTGCTGTAGAGTAAGAGCCTCCTGATGAACAGTTCACTGGGCATGGGAGAGTCAAGTTGCTGAAAAGGTCTAGCCAGTTCTAGCATCCTAGTGAAGAGCAGAAAAGAGACAGAAGTCAGTACATACTACATGTGTATAGGGCAACACATGGATGTCTCAAAGCCACCAGGTTTTCTTCATGATGAAATGTTAGAGCAAAGGACAGCCTTCCAGCTAAGCAGATGGAGGACTTGCAATTAAATACAGAAGGCATAACTGTACTCTTCAGTACACATGTTATTAAAACGAGGGAACCATGCTGGGTAGTCTGTAACACCTAATAGCAGCCAAGCAAACTTATATGGTGGGAGTATTTGCAGTACAAGATGCCAATACCATTTTTGTGAGGTCAGCCATATCCTAACCATTTCCTGTGTGCTGGCTCTCTTAATACACAGATTGATGGCAGAGGTGCAAGCTGTCTGTCCTAGACTGAACTGCAGTCGTTTCCTTCATGTTGATAGCCCCAGCTCATAGCAGTGCTGTTTGAGGCTGTTGATGAGGGATGAGATTTAATGCTGACATCCTTGCAGGTGTGACAGTCTGAACAATGTGCGGAACTGTGCACGTACATGTGGTAGTCCAGGTGTCCTGTAGCGGGCAGGTGCAACAGCCACAGTACCAATTCGTGGTGGAATTCGAAGAACTTTAAGGATGAAGCCTCTCCTGTGAAGACAAGGAAAGGGAGCTGGGCTTGTTCATCCTGGAAAAGAGAAGTCTCTGGGGAGACCTTACAGCAGCCTTCCAGTACCTAAAGGAGGCCTACAAGAAACCTGGAGAAGCACTCTTCACAAGGGCATTTAGTGATAGGACAAGGGGGAATGGCTTTAAATTGATAGAGCGTAGGTTTATATCAGATATGGGGAAGAAGTTCTTTACAGTGAGAATGGTGAGACACTGGCACAGGTTGCCCCAAGAAGTTGTGGCTGCCCCATCCCTGGCATTGTTCAAGACGAGGTCGGACAGGGCTTGAAGTAACCTGATCTAATAGAAGGTGTCCCTGCCCATGACAGGGTGGTTGGAGCTGGATAAGCTTTAAGGCTCCTTCCAACCCAAACCATGATTCTATGGAGAGGTGTCACCAGGATAGGTGGGGGTAAAGCCATGGAGAGGAGGAGAATGTTGCAGGTAAGGTGGAAAAAGCAGCTGCCAAGGCACAGAAAGGTGTTACCAGACTTGGACAACCAAAATAAATTATAAAAGGTGACCAGAGAAGTTGTGACTACTTTGGATATGTGACCACTTTGAATTTCACTTGGGCTTCTGAAATGCAGTCTCCAGGTTGCTGAGATTCCTGGATATCTGACCAAGAGTTCAGTGAGATCGCACAAGAGGAGTTGCATTTCACTGCTTAGTTTTGCCGTCTCTCTGTGACAGAACAGACTCTCTGTCTCGCTTGCTGACTTCTTGCCCACTCTCATGATTTATGCTACTGGCAGGAATGCATGGCACCAGTAGGCTGGCTCAAGACAACTTTCTAACAAAAATCCTTGGTTAGAAGAAGAGTCACATAGTGCTGGCAATCTGTGTACATATTGTCTGGCTTGTGCCAGTCAGGGGAGCTGCAGTCCCGCTGGCACCAATACCAGCTGTAGATGAGAGGTGGCATCCTTTGGAGAAACAAGTTTCAAGAAGTGGCAAGTCAGGCTGGGAGCGGAGTGTCACAGCAAGGCAGGCATGGCAGTGGCTTCCCTACTAAGTCACAGCACCAAACAAGAAGAGAAAAGCAGGTCAGGTGGTAGTTACTAGTGTCAGCGAAGAGTACAGATAGCCAGCTGTGATACAAGTGACCAAAGTGACAAGGAGATCATGAGGTGAAGCCAGGAAGGCAAGTCAGCGAGTCAGGGTCAGAATCAGACTCAGTTATGATACCGGCACTAGCCAACTGCCAGTCTGGTCATCACAGTGATGGGAAGGATCCAAGATCAGCCAGATGGGTCAGGATCTGTACCAGCGCATATAGAGGCTGTCACAGGCATATCTGTAATATCACTCAGGCAAGGACCAGGGGAGAGTGCTTCAGCATAAGTGCAGCTCCTGAGCAAAGGTAAGCTGCTCTTAGAAAGTTCTTAGAGCTTTCTCATGCAGCTGTTCCAAGGCCACACAACTGCACTATGGCAGGGCTACCTTCAAGCACAGACAGCTTCCTGCTAACAGAGGCCCCAAGAAAAGGTCTAATCAAGAACTTCAGCGAAGAAGGACATACATACGTGACTGACTCAGTATATGTGGCTTAGCAAGTATTTGTGTGTCAGAGTTTATTTTAAAGACATGTAAACCATCATCGTTTATGACCAATTGGAGGCATGGCCAGACATACTCTGTTTACACAGTTAAATGCTGCAAAGAAGTCAGAAATGAGGGAATCACATGGATCCTTGATTCATGTGGGTACTTTTTCTTCCTTTTTAGACACTTCTGGCACTTCCACTTCTTTCTTCCACTTCTGCTGTCTTAGCAGACAAAATCCTTCGGATTTTCATCTTTCTGCTTCTTCTTAGGATACGACTCTCTTCAGACACAGAAGAGAATCCCAGGCTCATTCTGGTTGCGTTGTATTGCATGGTCGAGTTTCTCACAATCATAAATGATCTCAGCACCAAGAAAGAGTCCAAAGCTGGAAGATGGGCTATGCTAAAGCAATCCTTGCATGAATGCTCCATAACACCTGTGCTTCTAGTGACCTGTCAGGACTCACAGGCCTTCAGAGTGTGAACCTGTTAGGTGTGCCATGCTTCTCACTCTGGAACACTTAATGCTGTAAATGCTGTCAGCATCGATGTGTAGCCTCACTGCCCAAAATAGATCTGCCCATAACAAATTAACAGCCACAGCTCTCTTCCATTCTGGCTGTAGTTGCTACAGAGGTATATACTTGGTTGGGGATTTACTCAGCCCTGTAGGTGAGGCAACTCATTCGTTTCCTCTGCACCTGGACTTATATCTGGGGAGAAGGACAAAGATGGAAGGGAAAGCTTATGTCGGGTCTTCACTGGGAAGGTGCTTCGATGGATACATGTACTTCCAGGCGTACATGAAGATGTATCTGATCTGTTCTTACAGAGTGATTAATGACATTTCTGAGATAGCAATTGCAAGGGATGTGATTTTTTTATTGGACAACAGTAAGATACAAACTTCAAATAAGCATACAGAGAGAAAAGCCAAGAGCTGCAGCATTTTCCCTTTGACTGCTGGAATCATATTGGAGGGCTAAGCAGTTCCCTCTATAATATTCAGAGGCATTGCATTGCAACAAAAGTTGTACAGCATCCAGGTTGGAGGTCCTTTCAGTTTCCTTACATCATTTACCTCTCTTCTTCTTACTTATACTTTGGAAGCCTGACCAGTTGTGGTTTAAGTACACCCAAGAACCCCAAGTTCAAGATAAATAATTTTATTTAAAAAATATGATATTTTTTTAAATTTTTTATTTTATAAATGTGATAGCAGGCTCACTATTACAGTCACTATTATTAGAGCCTGAGAAAGTTTTGTCTTAGCTGAAGGAGTAAGTGCAGACACTGAGGAAAGCTCTTGATGCCTACAGCTGGCTGAAGTTCAGAGCTTTAAGCTGATGTGCAAGCAGCCCATACTCTTTTCCCTTATTTCAGTAGCCCTCGGTGTATGGACATGCAGGAGGCATTTTGAAAGGAAAAGGCAGCAAGCCAGAAAGTTCAATTATATACGGTGAGTGGATGGATTTAGCAAGCCTGCCTGCTGAGGCAGAGGCGTGACCATGCAAATCAGCTATGTGGTTAATGGTCACGGATACCAACCTCTCAATGCCCTACATAAAGTGACATTTTTATAATATACACAGTGCTAGAAGAACATATTGCACTCTGCACATAAAAAGAATGATGGCTCGTGCTTTTTCATATTTACAATCCCCTTTAAATGACCAATTTCTGCAGTAAAATGTATGTGGACTTTATCAAACACTGTATATTTTATGCGGCTGAGCACATCCTCAGTCACAGGCCACCCTGACTTTCTACAGCAGAGGAGTTCAGCTGCATTCATGTTTCAGATATTTTGGTTGATTTTATCCATATTGTACTGATACTTACCTCCTTTTCTTGAGGCAGGTCCTTTGTTCCATATTTATGAATTGTTCATGCCAAAACTTCTTGGATCTCAGTGAGAATTTTTCCTGGTAAGTCATGAAGAAACAATGCATACTTAAGCTCTCTGGTACATATGCCATTATTAATTTCATGTCTAAATTTGGCTGCCTGAACTGCAACTGTAACTGTCGATAGCAACTGACCACAAACATTATCCCTAACAATAACAGCGTTACAGAGCAACTGTGCCCCCATGGAAAAAGAAAGATAAGTCTCTTTGTCAAACATAAAGCCCTTGCAAACATTTTGCAATAGCTAATGAGATTTCGCTAGAAAAAGGGTGAACAAAAGAACGTATGGGATGCTAGATTTCTCTCTAGTTTATTGTTTCTTGTGTGGCTTTAGTGAAAAACAACTTTGAGTAATGAACATCAGTGCTATTGTAAAATTGTGTTGTAAAAGCAAGTATTTCGTGCCTGTTAAAGCCTCATATGTTGTCAGTTTGTGTCTTGCTTCACTTGGTTCCCTGCCTGTTTTGCAAAATTTTGAGTTTCCTAATATCAACCACTAAGTTGACCTAAGTATTACTGAGGAAAGTCAGCAATTTTCTGCTATTCTGAAATGAGGTTTTGGGGGTTCTTTTAGATCCAGGCTCAAGTTTAAACTTACAATTTTTAATGACTTCCGTCCCTCCAAATTAATTTCAAAATATCAGGGTTGGATAGAATTCGGGGACTGTGACACAGCATTTACCCTGGCGTACGATACAATAATGAGGAGTAAGCATCTTGTTCCCCTTAGCAAACATGTTTCTGTTGCAGTAAAACACTGTTGACCAAACTGGTTAGCCAATATTCAGTGTCATTTGTAGGGCAGTCAGGTACTTCTGTGTTTCTGCCTCATTATTTTCAGGCAATATGTACAGAGGCTCATTTCACTGAAAATTAGGAAGGATTAAGTATCAGGAGACAATACTCCAAATCTTACTTGTGCTGATGCTTTAGCCAAAACCCCTCCAGGCTCACACTCCCATGTCCTTTTCTAGCTGTTTGTCAGGCACTTGGTTGTGCTCTGCCACCTCATTTGGCAGTACATAACTGCAGTTGATAGTCCATGTTTGTATTGCTGGGGCACTTTAGCTGCGTGTCCCAAGCACTTCAGCCTTACTTGTGGGGCTGGCTTATGGACAATAATTTTCCATTACTGCAACGGTAACAGTGGAAGGACACTAACTTGGCCTAACTTGCCCACAGTTACACACCCTGCCACTGGTGCTATATTTGCCAGTGACAACTACAAGCATGCTCATAGTGTTTCTGTTCCTTCTGAATAGCACCTTACTATGGGTTTGCCCACCTCTTAGGAGAGTGGGCCTCCCTCACCTGGAGCAGCAAAAGCATTTTGCCCAGTTTGCAGGGATAGGCAGGACGAGGGTAGCTCAAACACTCAATGCTGTAGCTCTTCTTGATTTTCCTTTTGAGCAATTCTGGTCCTAGGAAATAGATTTTGCCATCCTTTCCTTTGATGCAGATGAACAGCAAGGCAGCAGTAACTTCCAATAATTCTTTACCAAAACACGCATCATTTTGCAAGAGATCCCTTTTGAGGCAGATATAAAGGATTACTTCTGACTATATTCAGTAACAACAAATCCAAATAAAACGGCATAGCACAGAGGATCAGAAGAGATCTTTCTGTATCTGCCAGTCCAAATGTTTGCTCTTCCAGGTATGTTCATCACATAACCTCTTAAAAGAACTCTTTCAGCTGCAATTTAATTCTAGCCAAGTTTCTTATTCTCCATGAATAGCTGTTTGCAAAGAGCAACCTTCTGTTTCTCAGAACAGTTTATTTGTGCCCACCATTTATCAGCTTGTCCTGCCGGTGAACCTGACCGTCACCACTTTTGTGGTGTTTACCCTTCTTGGAGCAGATGATTTCTTTCTCTTAAACCTTTGGTTTTGAGAGCACCATGCAAATTCCCTAGGGCAGTATTCTTCCTGTATATTTTAAAGTGTTTCATTAAAACATCTAATTTGGGAGCCAAGTCAGAACTTAGGTAGGCTGAATGACTGAAGATGCCCATCTCTTTCCATTGACTACAGAAGTCCCTAGTGACTATACTCCTAATCTGTGTGTCTTTGTGAGGTACCTGAAGCTGGGCAGCAGGAATGCGGGCTTTAAATGCTGTGGGGTTTTGTGTCCTGTCTTGAAGTCCTTCTCTGCAATGGTTCCTATGGGAATTTATCTTTCTAGGACATAGATGGCCAGTATTCCAGATGAAACCTCATCACTGCCATCAATAGCTTTCCTGCTTCTTTGCCACTTGGCAATACCCTGTCTGAAAGACTTTGCCATCATGTTTACTTTAAACAGGCCTGTATTCTGTATTGTATTTCCTTCCTCCCTGTGATTTACAGTTCATTAACTCCCTAGTTGAGACCTGAAATTCATGTTAGCCCTGAAGTCCATGATCTTTCACCTTGGCTTATTGCATTTTACTTTATTATTAATTTTACTAGACCTCATGGTCAGTTCTTCCTAGGCAATATTTAAAACTTCCTTTATAAATACATCACCTTCCACTTTATGTGGCAATCTTAAATTTCATTAACACCCTTTTGCTTCTGATGTGTTGGTAGTTACTTGGCAGCATTAGGCTGCTTGCTCCCAGGAACAAGAAATTCCTGTTGGAAGTGTTGAATAGTTTTTTGTGTTGAAAATGTTTTGTGTTGAATAGTCACTCACTTGTTGCTTATACATTTGCCAGGCTGCCCAAATAGTGAATATCAAAAAGTGTCATTTCTTAATTATAAATTTGTTCTTGAAATGGAAGGAAATGTAACAATAAAGCTGTTATCAGCTATCATGTAATTGCAGCCCTATTTTCATTCTGTCAGTGGAAACTGCTGCTTATTTGAAAGATGATTACTTGATTGCTGCTTGATTGCTGCTTATTTGGAAGGTGATTTCTCTCTGCAAGTCTCAATGTAGCTGATGGGACCTGCCAAAGCTGTGCTCCACAGTCTTCATATTTCTTTTCACATCAAAAACTAGAAACATGAAGAGTGGCTCACTGTTGTAGGGAAAAGAATGTTTCAGCTGCTGGCTTAGAGAGCTCGTTGAGCAAGGTATGGATAGGAGTGGCAGAGGTAATCTCCAAAGAAGGGAGGCTCTGTCTTTTTCTGTGGTACAAAGGGAGCCAATAGCTACATGTTTTTTATTCTACCTAAGTCAAAGCAAAGAAATACGAAGCTGTACACCTTGTGGTGCCTCAAGGTCAAAGTCCTGGCTCATCCCAGATGCATTCCTGCCTTCCTCTTCTCCACAGGATGACTTTGTGCTCCCTTCCTGTCCCTCTCTATTCACCATCTCCAAGTCCTCCTTCACTCCAGGGCTTCTGTGTCGCTGGGTACACTGTTCTTCCCTCAAGGGGTTCAGTGTCCTTTGTTTCCTTTTCCCTCACCATGGCCACTGTGATTCCCCTCTCACTTATCCTTCTCCATTTCTCTTTCACAGACTTACTTGAACCCTTTGGACTTACTCTGAGAAGCATTGGGATCTTTGCAATGCTAGAAGATTTCATCTACTTATTTTATGTGAGGTGAGAAGTTCCAGCTGTTCTTAGAAGTGCTGGATGTGCTAGCTAGAAGCTCTAACCACTACTCTCAGGTTGACTCGCTTCAAAGTTAGGCAGTTTCTGCCCAAGAATGTCTGTAACATTCCTCCAATGTTTGGGAAATGATTGTATGCAATGCTATACAGTTACCCTATTACAGGCAAACATAAATAAGCAGATAGGTATGAAGGTTTTGGTGGGCCCTGGTTTCAACTCTAGGTTCCTCACCCAGAGGTGAAGACTTGCTCCTGGTTGCAAAAGCTGCATTAGCATTTCAAGCTACTGCTCATGATGTATAAAATTAAATGAATCAAGTTGCTAGTGCTACATAGTCACTATTTGCTCAATAAGCAACTACACAGAAGTGCTTTTGCAACAAGCAGAGAAATGTACAGGTCTGTCAGACATCAGAGAGCCCTTCCTGGCAGAACAAGAAAGCTCTCAGATGAAAACATTAAAAAAGAGAGTGTGAATGAAGCAGAAATAGGATGCAACCCATATAGGAAATCCTGTGTGACCTCTGGAGTACTGGAGATGTGTAGGGCAATAATGTTTAGATTTTCCAGTTGCTGTCAATGCTGACCAAAAATAATGACTCATTTGAATATGCTTACGAGCTTCACTTTGAAAATAAGAATCCAGGCAGACAGGTACAGGCATGGAAATGTACACAGCAGTTTGTTTAAACAGCGTCTTTCACAACCAGCCACTCAGTGACACGTGACAAGCCACAATACTTTTGCCACATCAGTAACCTACACCACCTGTCCCAGCTCTGTCACCTTTGCCTGGTTCTGTGCTCAGCACCCCATCTCACTGACCTACCCCACCGCCACACAGCTCTCATCCACTCTCAAGTGTACTTCAACCCCAGGGTCACAGCAGCACAAAATCCTCATCTTTCTGGGCACCTGCTCTCACCATCCTTTCAAGGTTTTCCTGTGGCATGCAGGCAATTTTTGCAGGTGGTTTAAGCAAAGCAGAATTTGATCATGAGAAGTGTTGTGTAAGCACCCACACCCAAGAGAAGCTTTTGGAAAATACACGTATCTGTGCCATTGGAAATACAAAATCTCATTTGGGGTGAGGTCTGTGGGTAAAAACATGCTGTCTGCCTGGTCTTTGAGCATTCCTGGCAAAAGGACCTTAAGAAGAAAGAGGAAGAAGAAACTTTGAATTAAAAAAAAAAAAAAGAAGCGAGGAAAATACGTGACCCTGCATCAGTTTCACACTGAGTGCTCAGATGTGGAAAGCTCCACACATCTGTCACCAGAGCTTGCTTTCTTGTATAAGAGAGAAAATAGTGCCTGCCATACCTTTGCTATATCCTGAGGAACATAGAATCATAGCATAGTAAGGGTTGGAAAGGACATTAAGATCATCTAGTTCCAACCCCCTGCCATGGACGTGGTGTCTCTCAAAGAGATAGTGATTCTGAACTTCCCCTGCAGCCTCCTCACCATCAACCCAGGATGTTTGTCCCTGAAGGCAGCAGCACAGAGGGATTGCCCCACCATCCCTGAGGGGGTTTGAAATGCCCCATAATGGGAGCTGTCATGAATACTGTAGCAGGGACGCAGTGGAAATATCCACAGACGTGGTGCCTCATGAGCTGGCTCGTTGGAGGCGATAATCACAACGTGTAGCGCAGGCAACATTCCTCTGCCTCGAGGTCAGCATCCCAAACCGGTCAGAATGATGCCAGCACTTTGCCACACCTGCCAGTAATGTCATTAAAAGCCTCATCTCCAAGAAGTGAGCACCAAAGCCCAGTCCTTTACTGCCTTTTTGGCAGCTCCAGCCATCAGGCATATCCATGAGGAGGAGGATGGGCCAAGGCCAGGCTGGGACACCAGCATGTGGATCTCTGCATGTGGGTAGGAGTCAGGATCAGGCACGGTGAGGGATCTCCTGACATGCGGCAGCTCCACTCCACTGTTACCCTGCTATTTCTAGAACAGAGTCAGTGGACTCTGGACATAAAACAGTATCAGCAAGGGTATAATGGAAAAGATATCACTAGATATAATGCAATACAATGCAAGATTCTATTGCATAAGATTTTACTGCTGTGGTTATGAGAGCTCTAGGTGGAACAAGCAACAAGGAAGGGCAAGGTGATTTTTCTGAGTTGTTTTCAATTTGTGTGAGTTTTGGTGGTGTTTGGTGGGTTTTTGGTTGGGTTTTTTTTTGAGATTCCACTACTAAATCTAGAGAAAGCTCCCTTCTGTCTGGTGACATTGCTATTCCAGCCTGCATGATACATCTGCATCTAAATTCAGGCATTTCAGAGGGCATCTCATTTTTAAAGGAGGATCACAGTAAAGCTCTGTGCTGCAACTTGAAAAGGCAGCCAGCACCCAGCCTGCAGCAGGGAGAGGGATGGATCTCACAAACCTTCAAGTGTCCTTTTCTCCTCCTGCGGGGCAAAGCCTATGGAGAAAAAATCAGAGAAGGCCCTCTGGGATGCTGCTATCCAGGACCTCCACACTTGGATGTGATGCCACACCGCTGCCAGCCCTTTTTGACAGCATTAAGAAAATCTGCTCAGTGGACAGTTAGACACTGTTTTCCCCTTCTTGCATCACAGAATTTGTCTATTCATAATTGTACTTAGGTTAATTAAAATATCTTTAAATATCTCCTGTCTATTTTTATGTTATATAAAAAGGGGTGGAGGAATGAGGCATACTCTGTAGATTAAGAGCATACCAGTAGTGCTGCAGGTACCATTCCTTCTATTTTTTGCTTGAAAATATCTCAGGAGCAGTAAAATAACCTGCTGAAAATGTAACGCTGGCTGCCTTTTGATGCAGTTGTGTAGCTAGAAATAAGGAAAAGAGACAGATTTACTTACTGAAGTATTATAGACACAAGTAGGATGAATACTCAGTGTAGCTTGTAACAAAATTTTTGACACAGGTAGTAATAGGACATAATTACATTTGAGGTTTTTAAGAGAAGGCTCTTCATACACATTAACCACAGGAGCAATTAGAGGTTCAAAAGTCCATTTTCCTCATGTGCTCTCAGACACAGAGTATATTAAACTATGGACAAACCCAGAGGTTGAGATCTTTTGTTCTGCAAATTAACTAACCTCGCAATTACAGGGTTTTGTATAACTAAAAGAGGTTTCTTTGATCTGCACTTTGTTTAGATCATGGTGCTTTACATCAAAATAATCACTGACCTGGTTTGCGCAGGGCACTCTCCGAACAATATTAGTGAGATTTTCTTATAACAGAGGTTGTTACACCTTAAGGCTTGTGGATCTTTAATTTTCAGAAAGCAAAATTGCTCAGAAGTCTCTACCTTGATTGAAATGGCTTGTAGCTACAAACCCCATGTATTCCTTCTGGCAGTATTAGCCTTACTAACTCAAGCAAACCTCAAAAACTCATAACGTCATTTGTTTTCAGTAGTTGCAACTAATTTCTCACTCATGAAAAGAGTGCAAGGCAGGAAAGATTTATGTCCATAAACATTTACTTTGTTATCTATCTCATTATAACAAGCAATTAGCCAAAGCTTTCAGTGTTACAGTTTTCTGTGAAGATACATCGATGATGAAAGCAGATATTTCTCTGGGGTGGAAGTTCCTGTTCATTTACAAAAGCAGCAAGAAAACTTGCATCCCCAAATTCAACAAGAAACATGACAAGGGGCCATGTCTTTTTTCACTGCTCAAATTCCCTTTCAGGAGAGCATATAGACAGCAACCTTTACCTCCTAACCTTCGCCTCCTAACCTTCCACAAGGACATGTGCTCAGGGTTGTGCCAGCTGTGCTGAAAGCCGTGGATGAATCAGAGCATCTGTGCCAGCCATAGTGCCCAGTGCTGGTGGTGCCGTTGCTGCCCTGCTTCACTGTGGCCTTCATCTTCACTGCTCCTGCTGCTCAGCAGCACACAAACACTACCCCCAGCAGGGTAGCTCATATCCCGCATGTGCTCTTTATTTTGGGCAATAAATAAATGCAGAATATATACCATATATGTAGAATATAAATATATTCTAGTAGCAAAAGCTTGTCACTGAAGCTGAGACAGTTTTACATTTGACATGCTTGATAAATCCTGGCTGTAACAGAAGCGCCCATGTCAGTAAGTTTTGCAGCTGTATTGCCCTGAAGACTGGTCCGTATTTAGAAGGGTAAATAAGATTCCTTCTTTCCTCAGCGGTTGCTGACAAAGCTCATAACAGGTCTAATAATGCTTGTGTCCTGTGGGAAATATGTATGTTAATTTGCCAGTGTAAACACTCATTCCTCCTAAGGAAATGCTCTGTCTGGCTCTACGTGTTCCTGCACATGTTTTATAAAAGCAGCTAAATAAACACCTTACTCCAAGGGCCTCTTCTGACTGATTCAGTGACACAAGTCAGACTCCAGCATCCCAAAAACGTACCTGATCTTTATGATTTCTCTGCAGACTCTCCTCAGTCCTCCACTCCAGATTCACATCAAATGAATTAAAACTACTTCAGACTTTTTGGGACATGGTAGTCTGGGAAAGGCATGCCTCCCATCAGTTTTATAGGTATCTCTATCCCTGGTCTTTGCGATTTAGGTGTTGAAAAAATGACTTATGAATGCTAGGAAGGGAGCACGTAGTTCCTTCCACATTCCACAACTTTTTTAATATCTTTCAGTGTGGAGAGTGATTTTCTTGGGTTTTTTAAAGCAATTTTTAAACGCTGATTGATATTATCATATCGCTGATTGCTGCTCAGCGTGAAACAGCACTTAGGAATGGGAGGCGCGAAAGCGGTTTCCATTGCTGCCATCTTCTGGTGCAGTTAATGAACTCCACACAGCAATAACAAAGGCACATTAACAGTGAAGAGAAATTAAACAAACCCAAATGGCATATAAATCTTCCTGAAGGCAGCTGTTAGATGCCAGAAAAGCATCTTAAAAGGTAATGCACACCAGAAGGACCATTGCCAGCTGAAAATTGCAATGCTCTCTGGAACTGCCTTGCCTGTTGTAGTATTGATGTAACACCCATGATGATATTAGAAAACATAAGAAAAAAATTGTATTTCTTGGTGTTTTGGAAGGCATTTGATATTGCAGCTTTGCAATCAATTTTATGGGCTTGCTGAAGACATTTCCTCTCTGTTGGTATGGCTCTTTCAGAGTGGGGAAAAAGAGGTTTTAGGGTTTTATGTGAAACAGGTAAATGTGAAATAATGGAAATTCTCCAGGAAAGTTCAAGGAGAGGTGCAGGGTTAGAAATGACTTTAATTTACTTGTTGGGACTGATGAGCTGACAATGTCCCTATAGTTACTGTGATTTGGTAACAGTGGTAAAGGAAAGAAAAATGAATAAATTTGCTAGAGTTCAGTAAAGGCAAAATAAAAACCTGCAGTAACCTGAGCAAAAATAAATAAACATATTTAGGAGCTATTTTTGCTGCCCACCACAGCACATTTCAGAGCAAAAATGGTCTTTGCTGTGCTCTGTGCAGAGAGCAACCCCGTGAGGTGCACGGCTGAATCCAGTGGGAATCCATCAAACCAACACAAAATACGTTGAATTTCTGCCCTTGTTTTGTGAACAGAAGCGTGGTATTCTGTCTGTATTCCACTCATTCGTGCTGAGTTTCAGATTCTCTGGAGTTTTGTTCCTGTGTTGGCTTGCACGTGAGCTCAAATTAATTTTTACTGTTTCAAGAGTCCGAAAAGTACTCGATATTTTCCCGAAATCACACAGATACACTTCACCTGCAAGCTTCATTAACCCTCAGAAATTCATACTGCTGCCGTTATGGGGGGTGATGGAGCACTCCTGCACTTTCTGATCTCTTCCACAATCATTACTCCATTTATCAGCCCTCCAGCTGGCTGCATTGGCTCCCTTTGGAGTCCCTTTCCCTGACTAAGCAGTGCTGCCATAAAACTGCATTGTACCCACGCGCTCTGCCCTTCCTCCACAGATGTTACCGTTTCAATGGGCATACACAGTCCCTCAGCAGAGCTAAAATACTGCTCTGCCAAGTTCCTCTTGGCCAAGATACTTCCTGATGCTGATTTTTTTTCTAAGTGCTCATGCCAACTGTGTACCTTTCCCACCCCAAGGACAAAATGTCTTTGGTTTACCCTGGCTGGCAGCCTGCCCATATGGCATCCAGGTTTCTGGAGTTCAGCATGGTTTCCATATGATCAGATTAAATTATTTTGGGATAATAAATGGTCTGTCAGTGCACAGCACCCTCTGGATCATAGTCATTTACCCTCCACAAATATTTTGCATACAAAAATGAATGCAGCCCCCAGAAATGTAAATCCCAACCTTAGGCACAGCTATTTTTCTTGCATGGTGGAGTAAAGTAATAAGCTTGAAGAAAATTTTCTGTATGAACCTCTACCCCATGCAATGAACTAAGTAATTTTTACCTGTCATTCTTTATTTTTTAATCCCACTTGTGTGAAATACAACTGGATCTCAGGAAATTGCTCAGGGAGAACCATGCTAAGTATTTGGAATGATTTTGTATATTATATCAATGCTGTTCACAGTAAGATAACCAAGTATATTCTTCTTTTTGCTGCTGTTATGGCTCTCTTAGTTCACACATTAAGAATGTGTGTAAAAGCACAATTAGAACCATTAGAGACAAGTGTGGCCTAATGAGGAATTCACAGGGAATGGCAGGATGAGCAGGGACTCCATGGTGACAGCCATGGTAATGGGCAGGGTGCTGGTATGGTTTGAGGCTGCTTACAGCAATGAATATCAGACTTAGTGCTTTCTCATACAATGGGTGAGAACAAAGGCGCACAGAAGACAATATAAAATATTTATGATTTATTTGTCTTTTCATAACTGCTTTGTGTACCTGTGGGAAAACTCCCCTTATCTGGCAGCAGCAGATGCCGGGGAGCGTTTGCAGGCAGACAGCAGCCTGGATGAAGCATTTCAGTGAGCGGTGTGTGCGCGTGAGCAGGAGGAAAGCTGGAAGAACACATATTCAGGTGCAGCAGCTCTGCAGGTGGGGCTTGGAGCACTTTTCAAAATGCTTTCACTGCACTTAGCTGCTCAGTTTTATCATTGACCCCAGGAGAGAAGCAGGAGATCGAGTGGCTTGGTGAATGATAGGCTCAGCTTTCCTTGAAAGTGTTTCTTGCCTATGGGTCAGATATTGATTTGCTGTTGCCTCCATTGTGCCTCTCCTGTGCCTAAATCAGGGACCAGGGTTGCCATGTTCTGCATCCCAGCAGCTTTCCCAGGCGTGCAGTTATGCTACTTGCACAAGAGTTGCAGTAGTTGTCCTGTAGACAAAATCTGGTTCCTCACAGATCATTTCATGTATCTTCCCACATCCTCCCACACATGATGATCCCAGTCGCCTCCTTGTCACCTCGGCACCCACTCTCATGTAACACTGGCCGGATCTCCTCTGTCTCCTTTAGACTTTCCCTTTTTTCCTTCAGCTGTGCATCGTGTTTTCACTGCTCCTCACTGCAGTGCTCCATCTTCCTCTCAGGCCTCCACATTTTTGGCACCTCAAAAGGCAACATATGCTTCTGTGAGTTCAGAGCTACATGTATGCTGCCTAGCTCACCAGTGTGCACATGCTGTTCACACTGTGGAGCAATGCCTTTTGCAGCGGAGGAGGGCTGAGTTATCCTTTCCTTTTCTCCTTTGGAACGCTCCTCCAGTACTCTCTGCTAGGTCTACCCAGACACCAGCAATCCCCGTAGGAGTTAAATGTCTTTGAGACTTGTACTTTTTTGGCAGATTTAGTAAAAACAGCCTGGCAGCTTCAGGAGCCTGTGGGGAGGGGAGGCAGACAGGAGGACAGGCATCCTCTGCAATTGCACAGCTCCAGTTCCTTAGTGAACCAAGCTAAAAATGAATTACATTGCAAAATGGATCCTAAGAAGCTGGACTCAGTACCGTCCTCTTTTATTTGTCTACCAGGCTTCCTCTCATCTTTCAACATGAATTTAGATCAAAAGGTCTATGGAACAAGAAATGTACCTTTGCTCTCTGTATTCTCCATTGCAGTAATAAGAAAGTAACAGCAGATAGAAGTACACAAGATTTGACTACATTTATTCTTTATGGCAATCACTTCTCACAAAATTGTTTTAAAAGCCCCAGTTCACATGCAGCCAGTGAACTCCAATTTCAGTATGATTGAAGGTGCTGCAAGCTGCCCCTTGACCTCTTCCCCAGATGCTCTTACCCCCCCCAGTATTTTTTTTGCTGCTATAACCTTCTGGCACTTGGTATGCCAGGTCTCCATTGCAGATCTGTTGTCATGGAGGGGGAGAGCGTGCTTCCCTCAGCCATCTAAGTGACAAGTCCTGAGCAGAACTGCATCCCAAGGAGCACTGTCCCCAGCAAGGTCTGCCTGTCACACAGCTCGTCACGGGCATCACAAGGGGAATGTAACGCACGGAAACATGTTCTGAATTCTTAAAAATGCCTAGGTTTGTCCAGGGTTCCCTGCAAATGTGCAACCTCATCACAGGAGGTCACCCGCTGGCTGATGGCACTGCCACGGCATTAAGAACTGTAATGAAATAATAAAGCAAGAGAGGTTGTGTTCATAATGAGCTAATAACACCTCCAGGGTGGTCTGAAGCAAGATGGAGCGATCGAAACTTTGCCTTGATATTCAGTGCTGGCGGCTGGGGGTGAGGGACGTCGCAAAATAATGAATCAGCTTAATAGAGTTAAATCTGTTTCCCTGTTAGTTTGAACAGTAGGGTAAGTGATTTGATATTCATGCATGTCACAAGGGGGCCAGAAAGACAGAGGTTAGCTCGCATGGGAAGAAAAGGCAGTATCAAATATCTAACCAGGATGCATAAATGAAAAACACTGAAAACAGGTACAAGTAAGACTGTTCTTAGAGGTGTGAAAAGTGGCAATATTTATGACCCCTGTCCTGTAAGACACACACCACATTTGCCTGTCTCAGGTGGCTAGTCAAATGAAAATTAAATTTCCTCTTTTTCAAAAGGAGTAGGCAAGAGCTCTGATGCCGGATCACCATTTCCGCTATTGTGTTGCTGTGTTAAAGGTCATGCCTGCTCTTTGCACATTAAAACCAGTACTCAGATCCACACAACTGTCATTTGGCTCTGCCAGTAATCTGTCCCCCAGGCAACAGAGAATATTGCTGAGGTTTAGCACCTGCCAAAGCAGCAGTGAACTGGAGCTGGGGAGTTTTCCAGAAGCTCTGTTTCTGTTTTTACTCACTTTGGATACCCGCTGTTACCCTTAGTTCGAACTCAATAAATGCAATGTTTAGCAACCACAGAAATAGATAACACAAAAGAAAGGGGCCAAGGGCTCAGCCGTTTAACTGTATGGCCTTAATCAACATTCGCCCTTGTAAAGTTATCCCTCAAAACAGAGGGACAGCTGCCCCAGGGTTAGCTGGAACCCCAGAGGGATGTCCCGTCTCCTACACGTGACCCCAGCAGGGTGGCAATGCTCTGTCTTAAGCTAGCTTGAGTGCTGGAAGATGTATCTGGCTCTTAACCACAGACGGCGGGGAGAGCTGTCTTGCTCTGTGCTGACTGTGGACAAGAGGGGCTTCTCAAACACTTTCTGGGTGCGCTTACCTTTCCTGGCACAGGCTGCACGCAGGCAGGCTGCCGGCCGCAGCCGGCAGGCTCACATGCAGCAGAGAGGTGCAAAGGGGAGGGGAAGCACACCTGAAAATGGCGCTGGTTGCTCTGGAAGTGTTGGTGGCTTTTGCTTTCTGCACCCAACTGTGAGGTCAGCTGGTGTTTGCAGGGTGCGGGCAGGAGAAGGAGGCTCCTGGCATGGCTTCATTGAGAGGAAGACTCCGTGTTTCAGTCACTCTGCAAGTGTGGTCATCCAACAGACCATGCCCTTGGGGAGAGGAATAGGTCTGTAGCAGGCTGGTGTAAGAGCTCAGCAGCCCATAGGGCTGCCCAGAGGCACCGGTGTGGTGTTGCTCTTCTCGCATGCCTGTCTGCCCATCAGTCTCTGTTCACAGCACACAGCCTGCCTTGTGGTATCCAGCAGCTTGCAGCCAGCACTGTTTTGGCAGGTGGGCTGATGAGGTGCTTTATTTCTGGGGCTTCAGCTTGACCTGTGCCTTCCCGCTTGCCTGCGTGGCTGCGATGCCCTCCTGGCTGGTAGCACAAGCTAACCTTGCTGTGGGTTGCTCTACCTCATACTGATTTTGTTCCCCCCCTGCCCCCAGCATAGATGGGTTGATATTGAAGGCCGCGCTGACATCTGTGGCCTTATTGTTATGCTGGCTTTCTTTGTGTATTGCTTGCAATGCTCTCAAGTGAGTCGCTGTCATCGGAGCTGGGGCTGTGGTGCGTGTTTGGCTCTCACCTCCTCGCCTCTTGTCTGTGCCAGCAGCAGCTCTTTCAGTGACAAATGGCTGCTGGGATGAAGCTGTCTCCTGCCAAGGACTACACACAAGCACCAGAGAAAATGAGAGCAAGAAAATGCTGAGGTTTCTCACAGAAATTAGTAATTAAACATACAGTGTTTGGGGTATGGCCTCTGTCTGTACGCATGTGCTGAGCTGTCTCAGCATTCCGAGAGCAGCATCGCAGTCACTGGCACAAAACACTCCTTCTGGCTGGTTCAGACTCTAAAAGTGCTCAGTCTGAGGGGTGCTTTGCATTCAAATGTGCAGAGAGAAGCAGATGGGTGTGCTACAGAAGAGTTGTACCAATAGGAGCCCTACCTGAAAAGCAACAACCAAGGAGAACCTGAGCACCAGCAGGGTGTCCCTAGGCAACCATGACAGATGTAGGACCAGCGTGCAGTGGTGGAGAGAAGGAAGGGGAAACCACAGCTAGACAAACAGTGTGATGGTGAGAGAAAGCCAGGGAGGCTGTTGTGTATATGAGTTAAAAAGGGGTTTGGAGCTGTAAGAAAGCAAATCTCAGGAAAAGAACTGTGCTAGTAATACTGAAACTAAAAGGCGCTCCTGATTCCATCAGTTAACAACTTCTGTGACCCCCAAATATGTAACCTAAATTGTTAAAAAAGTTAGCTGTGGGAAAAGCTGCCACGTGACGCCTGAAATCCCTGCTTACACATCAATGGCAGCGCCTTTTAAGTGGTGGATATTCCCTTACCCCCATTCTACCCTATCCCTCCTTTTTTCTTATAGCTGTTCATCCCTGATTTAGTCTCATGCATGAACTAAGTCACAGCAGATCATCACAAATCATGCACTTATGTGAGAAGTGGGCACTTGGATGCTCAGACATGCACAGCTTGTATTGCATCCTAGTTTAAATTACAAGTAATGACACAAGGAGTCACTGAACCCTGTGTCTTCAGGAGGGAAAACCCAACAATCCTATCTCCAGGCTATTTCTGTTACTGTTACAGTCCAGCAGATTTAAAATACCACTGTCCACAACTGTGGTTTCACCACACAAACATCCTAAAAGCCATTCTCTTAAGGTACTAGTCCAGAAGTGACTGTAGCCAGCTGCTTGTCCCTGGCATTTATTTCTAGCCTATTTAGCCTCAGGGTGTGTAAGTTCTTCAGGCCCAAACTGATTAAAGCAGAGGCCAGGCAGGACAAGGAGCTCTGATAGTTTTCTGTAGGTGGGGATGGTGGGCAGCAGCATGGGAGCAAGCAAGGATGTAACAACCATGGGGTGATCTCTTTAATGACTGTGAAATCCCCACCAAGCAGGCGGTGGCACAAACATAGATCCAGTAGGACTGGATTGGGAAAGAGCTATTAAGAGTAATGACGTTTGTGAAGTTAGTCTTGTGTGATCAGTGAATGAGCAACTCAACAGGATGAGTTTATTTTTATAGGCTGCTTGTGCAAAGTCTACCTTATGAGTATGCACTGTGTTGTGTCAATGGTGTAGGAGCATATGACCAAATAACCAGTGAGGTGCACTGGCAAGGCTCCTCTGCAGAGAAGTGCCCTACCTGAGGACCTGCCTCTGAACCTCCCTGCTTGAATTGTTGTGTGAGATGTGAGATCTCTCTGATCTCGCTGCCCACTTCATAATAGCGCTCTGATCCTGTATCTATGCTTTCTTCTACAGCCTGCCAGCCCCTTGGCACTTCTGTCCTTCGCCTTGACCCCCTTCTGGGAAGCCTGTTCTTCCCCCTTTGCTGAGAGGCTGCTCTGATGTTATCTTTCTGAGGTAAAATCAGTGGCCATGTACTCAGGCACCTTCTTCATCACCTGTTCCAGAATCTGAGTTTTGGCACCAAGTTCCCAAAATGTTGTCCAGGTTCTCCTGAACTCGATCTTTTACAGACATCCAATCCATGCGAGTCACACGCTTAAGTCACTCTTTCCTAATTAATTAAAGCATTCCTTTTACTTCCATACAAGTGGCATGAAAACCTTCTTCTCTTTTCCTTGCTTGCACGTTATTTTTTCTGTTGCTTCTACCCACTAACTAGTGAGAAAGAGCACTTCAGTCTTGCCTGCTTTCCTAATCCAGCTTTTTCTTCTTATTTTTTTAGGTCACGCTCTCTCTTCCAGGATGTGAATTTCTCTTTCTTTCCTACGTCCATGTTGCATTTGGAGACAGCTTGGCTGAAACAAAGGTTTAATATAAACGAAATTACCTTGCATTGTGCTAAGAATGCACTTGGGGTTCGATAACGCTGCAGACCAACAGGGTGCAGTACTACACTGCATGCTGCTCCTCACAGCACAGCACACACATTGTCTCTTTATACAGGCAAAAAGTAATTTTCCGGTTCTAAAGGATGAAATTCAGTTGGTTCTCCACAGCTTAACATCTATTCCTCAATCACGTTAGCATTCGTACCTAAAATAATTTGGTTTGTGCATAAATAGAGAGCAGATGGGAAAATGGATGGTTTTGTAAAGCCACTTAAAACACTTTTTACTTGTTCATTGAAACCCTCACAGTGGCAATTACCCACAGTGTGTTTTCGTGGCTATGGAGCCTCAACAAGTAGCCATGAGTCTTCAGATGAGATGTACATGTGCTGACTGCAAAGAGGATTTAAAGTGATCTCTTATAAATAGTTAATATAGCATAAATGGAGTATAAAGAAAAAGAATTGCTAAGCAGGAGAGGTAGTGATTAAGGAAAGCAAGTGCCTGGAAAACACACGGTTGAAATACTTTTAACTTAACTTAGGTCTAAGATAGAGAACAATGTTTGCGTTGTAAGTCTGTGGTGTGATAACAGAATTTAGTAGTCTTACTAACAGGAGTGAATTATTTCTTTTTATCCTTCTAACGAGTGGACTATTTCTTACCATCCTATCAGTTAGTTTGGAGACAGTGACTCCCAAACATCTGCTAGCTTGGGATACCCCTTGTCTGCCCATCCTGTCCTGCTTGCAATAAATGTTGTACGAAGGTCACACTGCTCTAAATCTTTGCCAGCTATCAGAAACTTGCCGATACGGCTGGTTTCAGCTAATTTTGTGATCACTGGGGCATCCAGCTGTGCCGAAGGTGAAAAGTGCACCCTGAGGAAGACTGCTTACTTCATCTTGAAGACCCCTGCCCAAGACCATTGGAGGGCAGTGTGCAAGTGCCACAAGGGAGGAGACTTATGATAATGAGTGTCTAAACTAATTGTAATATCCCCGCCCACTCTCTCGGTACCCTAATGAATATGCATGTTTGTATGTAATAAATATCTGCTTGCTTAACCCCTTAGTGTACAAGTTAGGAGGAATGATCCCCCTTGCACCCGGTGCCTTAATAAACGTACCTGCTTTATAACTGTCCTTGAGTTGTATAGTCTGATTCCGCGCTTCAGTAGAATGATGTCTTACTTACGCATGGCACTTGCAGACAGCCTGAATGCTTTTGCTCTAAACCAGTACAGCCATTTTAATCATCCAGCTCAGCTAATACAGCTGACTGAAAATTAGAGGAGCTGCAAGCCCATGTTTGTTACTTGCATTGCAGGGTGCTATGGAGAAGGGTCTTTGGCTGCTGTGAAATGCCTCAGGCCAACTGAAAAGCAAAGAAAACCTGTCCTGCAAACCAAGGTACTGCTCTGTGTTTATTGCCACACTATAACCTGCTCAGCATGGCCAGATTTTTTAGTTTTCAATCTGAAGGTATTTCAGTTTCCCTTGACAATGACAGCAAACAGCCTAATGAGCCTGTGTGTTATCTAATTCCCAGCAAGTATTACTTTTATTCATCTTCCAAACTCTGAAAGCTAAAACTATTTTCTTGCTAGGTAGATGTGATGCACAAGGAGCTGTAGGTGGAATTACAGAATCGCAGAATAGTTTGGGTTGGAAGGGACCTTCAAAGGTCCAAGCACCCTGCAGTGAGCAGGGACATCTTCAACTAGATCAGGTTGCCCAGAACCACATCCAGCCTGGCCTTGAATGTCTCCAGGGATGGCACACCCACCACCTCTCTGGGCAATGTGTATCATTATTTTACCACACTCATTGTAAAGATTTTAAACTCATGTTCAGCCTGAATATCTCCTCTTTTAATTTAAAACCATCACCCCTCGTCCTATAGTGACAGGCCCTGCTGAAAAATCTTTCCCTTTCTTTCTCATAGGGCCCTTCTAAGAACTGAAAGACTGCAATAAGGTCTCCCCAGAGTCTCCTTTTCTCTAGGCAGAACACTCCCAAAACTCAGCCTTTCCTCATAGGAGAAGTGCTCCTGTGTACCTGAGACTTCTCTTGCAGCTGTGAGATGGTGTTTTGCTACCAAGGTTTCTACGTTTGGAGAGGAGATATTCCTCCATTGTTTTGCCAGCAGCTGGTGTGTTTGGGTTGTGCTTGGATGTTGAAGTTCAGCCCTCCCCTTGCACAGCCCACTTCTGTCTCTGCTCACACCTGCAGAGGGGCTTGCACCAGCAGCAGGGTTCAGCCATGCAGGTACCACCATAGCCAAAGCAAGCTGCAGAAACCAAGTCCTTAGCACACTTCGAAGCCTGTGGCTTTAGGGCTGGATTTGACAGAAGCTGAAATATTTCTTTGTGTGAAGCCAGTCCTAGTTAAATATCTGCTCTAAGTCTTTATTGCTACTTTTAAACAACCACAAGGTACCCAACCTTCCCCAGATACTTCCTTCATTTTTAGGTTATGCTAAGAAGATACTGTTAAAAAACTCTTAACAGAGAAGGAGACTGGTGATTCCTAATAGTTCTCTCAGATACTTGCAAATAACGTTATCTCCCTAAAATTGTTTTGTTCTGTTTCCTTCCTGACTCTTGTGTGATAGCATTGGTAACAACAAGCAGAAGACAAAGGACAAGGATGTCAGAGTTCAGTTCTTGAAATACAAGATCATCCTGAAGGAAAAGCTGCTTTTATTTTTGTAATCTGGCTTCCTTTTCTCCTCTGACTTATCTTCAGCTGCCCATTTGCCCAGTCACTGTGCACTGCCTGAAGCAGAAAGAAAGTATATCGAAGGGGTAATGTGGTCTCCTGGGTCACAGACCTTTCCCACCATTTTTTGCCCTACCATGCAACAAAGACCACAGTCAGCAAAACTTGCCATGGGACTTAAAGAGGGAAACAAAAGCATTTCAGGAATAAAAAAAAGTTGGGCACTTCTATGTTGGCAGTGTTAGGAAGTTTATTTATCAAACTGATTGTGGATACTGCAGTGCAGGTAGCAGTGACGGTGAGAAACCCATGAGCATTGGCCAAACAGATCCAAGAGGGAGGAGTGAGGAGGCCAGAATCTATAGGAAAAATTACCCATGGGTTATCCTGACACCTGAAAAAGCTGAATCAAATGAAAACCAAGCCTGTTGCCCACATCTCTCTCCCCTGTTGAGCAAACCCACAGGATTCAGCAGAGAAACCTTCCCAAAGGATGTGGGCAAGAATACGGTGGTTCTGGGAAGGAGAATTGCATGGAAAGCTCCCGCACCAAGGGCATCTTTGATGCTAAGGATGTATTTAATTTGAGGAAGATGATTGTCAGAACACAAAAGTAGGATTAAAAGGCTCTGAAAGCCTTTTAAAAGCCTTTGCAGTGTTTCTATAAAGTGTCATGCCTTTTATCTTCAGAGTTGTCAAACCAACCCTTCTAAAGATGTAGTCATGGAGCAGAAGCGGATTAAAATGCTACTTAAAACTGTTCTGTTTTCTGTTAATTTATGCTTAGTTTCTGTCTTAATCAGCTGCATCCACATTATGTTTCCATGCTTTTGCTGCCCAACACTGAGTGCGAAGTTACCCTTACAAAAAGAGGGAGGCTGGTGGTGGGTTTTTTCATCACAAAGGGCTACAACATTTGGAATTAAGAAGAATATTATGAAACGCATTAAAGCTGTGGAAGCTCATGTTGCCTTGGCCTTCACTGCAATGCTGAAGCTTTTGTGCCTGTGCTGGTGTCGAGCTCTCTTTTCCAGTGGGAAGGAGGAAAGTCAGCAGCCAGGAACTGGCACCGAGGCTTGCTTGCTGTACCCATGTAAGTGCTTCTGCTATCCCCTCAGCTTTCAGTCCAGCACACATAACTCTACCCTCCAAAAAAGACTACGTATGCCTGGAGCTTAGTCATTTCTTTCTAATAGTGCTTTGAATTTCAAGATGAGGCACAGATGCTGGCAAATACCAGTTTAAAGCGCAGTTAAATTTTCATCATTATGTGTTGCTTTTCAGTGCCATGCAATCAGACACCAGCTTTTTAAAGTAGGGGACAGCCAAGCACAGGCTCAGAGAGCAGCAAAGGAGACGTGCCCTTGGTGACCTTCAGGAGTGGGAGTGGTTTCTCTCCCTACACAAACAGAAGCGAAGGAAAAAGGAATGAGGTGTCTTTGGTCCCTCCCTCTTCAAGCAGGGCTATATACCCTTGCCCTGCTCCATCCACAGGGTGTCTGGACGCTCTGTGGTCCTTCCCTGAGTGCACTCAGAAGACACTGCCATGGTGAGACCACTGAGAGGCCAGAAAAATGCCTGTGGTCTGAAAAGGATGTGCTATGTTTCATGTTATTTGGCTTTCTTTTAGCGCAAGGAGGAAGCACTCCTGGTTTTTCCTGCATCCTGGCACACCCAAGGCAGCCCTGACTTGCGCTGTACCCCAGGAAGCCCGGGCAGGTGCTCCCCAGCACTGCAGGCTGCCCTGCACTGACTGATTGCCGTTGGCAGTCCACTCTCATCTGCCTCCCTGCTTCCAGGATTTCGCTCAAAACCTGTAAAAACACAAAGGGATTTTCAGGCTAGTAACTGCAGAGTGACTGAAGGAGCAATACGAATGATTAGGGTAAGCTGAAAACCAGTGAGGTACCAAGCTCAAATATTCTACCTCTTTTCTTTTTCTTCTTCTTTTTTTTTTTTTTAATATATTTTTCTCTATGATTGCTTAAAAGACATTGTTCTTTTTGCGCTGTTACCCTTTGATTCCAGCCTGGTAGTCCTCCAGGGAGATGCTACATGACTTAAACTTGACTCCTGTGTACACAATGTCTGCAGCGCTGCCATCTCCAGTCTGAAGGTTTGCAATGCAGAGTCCTTGAATTCATAAAAGACTGTACTGTATTGCCTAATTCTTGCCTGTGTCAAGGCATGTCACTCGCACCACATCCCAAGTAACCTGGATAAAACACAGAAGCAGTGTGTCCTCTTGAAAGCTATTTGCATTAGAAATAAAATGCATGAAACTAAAATGAGCTTGTCACAGCAGAAGGATGAATTCTGCAGTATTCTGGATTTCCTGCATGAATCATTTTGTGTGTCTGTGCGTTCCTCTTTCAATGACTTGGCAGAGCAGAAGGAATAAATAGCATGTATTTGAAGCCTGTCTGGATTCTGCTCTGGGTTTCCATCAGTGTTATGATTTGTGCAGCAAAGTCATTCAAGTGACAGTGGGTTACTTTTTTTTTCAAGCTTTCTCAAATGGTCTGTCCAGCACAGGGCAATATTTGTGTTAGCAGAGAAATTGAGAGATGATGATTTCTCAGTTTGTTCTATTGGCATTGCCCGTGGCAATGAAATGATGCTGCTGACATGAAAGCTGATCAGTTGTCTGTGTGACCCTATGATGAGGGATAAAATACCTCATTTTACAAAGAATCTGGACCACCTGGAAGGACGGAACAGACAGGAACCAGATCATTAAGTACACTATAATAGATTATCACATTATTTTCGTATGCGTTCACAAGAAGGGAAGATTATTTGGAAAGACCCCTGCAGACACACAGCCACGTTTTAAACCACCTGTCACTGTCCTGCCTTCAGATATCTGTACCAACTAAATGACATGAGAATGACATGTCCCTTACTGTAGCCTGAGAAAAAGGCCATTGGTTTAATACATCTAAAGCAGAGCTCCTGTCTCTGAGTCTCTGTAGTCATGAGGTGTTTATTTTAGAATTTGAGCAATTTGGTTGTCCGTGTACTTTGCCTCCAAATTTCCAGAGATTTCTGTTGTCCAGAGAAGTTAGCAGTGACCTCAGTTGTGGCACCTCGGGCAGGTTGCTATGGGCACTGCCTTGTGTGTGCAGCCTTCAGTCTTGAGATTCATCTTTTAATTGCCTTGGCTGCTGGGGCCATGAAGGAGCAAGTTCTCCTCATCTCCACAAGGCACTATGGTCCCCCAGGAAATCCTAGCATTCTGGACTCTGTGTAAGTCAGCCAGTCAATGTTCTGTGCATCTTACAGTATTAATCGGAAAACCCATGATAGGCATGTACTCCATTAGACTCATTCCCTTCACTATTTCAAAAGAGCTGTTCACAGACTTTCTAGGACTCTATTCCTCTGCTGGAAAAGCAGACTAGCTGCAATGCAAACTGGCCCGTTAATGGCCCACTGGTATTTTTTAAATGAGCAGCAAGCGAAGTTTTCAATCACCAATTGTTCGTTTCTGTCTTTATTGTCATTTATTCAATTCCAGCTTTAAGATAAAAAGATGAAAAAAAAAGTATCTGACTGACCAAACCAATTTTAACAGACGTGAATTTCATTTTCTGCCATGCAAGCAAAATAATTTTCCTAACGCTATTGTTGTCCCAGACTGAAACCACCAGCTTATGTGCAGTCCTTGTGTTGTGTTGGTGAGAAGATACGTGGAGGGAATATAATGCAAATTTCCTACAAACTGTTACATAAAACATAATATGTTAAAAAGAAAATGCCTTTATTTTCCTGCCGAATCCTCTAACAAGAACATGTTCTAAGTTATTATCTTACTACAGTGACATAGCTGTCTCTGGGATTAAATGACTCCTGAAAGGTGAGCTTGAGGAGTTAAGCCTCCCCTTGTGATTCTTTCCTTGATCCCTCTCTGAATGTGAAAAAAGTAGCAATTCCTCATTCACAAGAGTTTATGCTGTACTTGGGAATTTCAGAGAAGTAGCACAGACTTTCTGCACTCTTCTTGGCAGCAGACATTTGTGCCATCAGTATACAGCCATAGCACACTGGGAAACTCTTCCAAGACTGCTGATTCTGTTGGGAGACCTTGGTGTTGCACCCACCACTCATGGCAGTTGCAGTATTGTCCACCTCCCATGTGGTTTTCAACTTCTGAATATGTGCTACAAAACACATACCATTCAAAGAAGTAGACTTTTTGGGGTGTATGGTCTTATTTAAACATCAGGTGCTCTGCCTTTGGTGTTGTAGGGGCAAGAGCTGGCATGGGAAGTTGCTGGTGAGAGGCAGCAGTGCAGGCAGACCTGGCTGTGCTTGCCAGCAGCACAGTGAGGGGACAGCCGGCATGATGGTCTGATGCACTTCAGAGGGGAATTTGGCTTAGGAAAGGTTTTGATTCCCTTTTCCTGGCCCAAGACATGACACAGCCCTTCAAATGTGGGTTGCAGGAAACAGATTAATTATATTCAAGGAAAAAATGTTCCTCCCTCTAACATTGATGCAGGAACTTGACTGGTCTGGTGTGTTACCTGGAGCACGCATGGGCAAGGTTAGACTGTGAGATACAGCTATACATCACCACGTTTTTTCAACAGCCATGCTACTTGCCTGATCAATATTCCAGATTCAAGTTTCTGTAACCATTTGCAGAGAATCTAATTTAGGCTGATGTACTTCAACCAGCTCAGCACACGTTTCCGAGGTTTCCTAGGCATAATCAAGCTGAAAAAAACCACCTTTCAATCTTTTTAAGGAAATTAGGTTCCAATTGCTACATAGGTTTTCAAGTATTCTTCCCTTGCAGAAGTAGGTGATGCCCTAATAATACCTCTAACGCTCAAAGAAACTGGGAACTGCCAAACCCACTGCTGCCAGCAGTGACTGGGGCTGTAAGGGGTTTGAATATGTGTGAGGAGCCCAAAGCAAATGAAATGAGAGGACAGAAATCTGCATACTGGAGCTACAAATGCTTTTCTTGCTGGTGCTCCCATGGCTCTGCTTTCCTGTGAAGCAAGAATGCAATGTCCAAAGGGAAAAAAATCCTTCAAAAGAGGCAGAGGTAGGCATTGGACCCAAACCTGAAAGGAACACATCATAGAAAAGGAAAAGCTGGCGCAGAGCCTTTTCCAGCAGAAGGGTTTCACAAGCAGTCATCCAAGCTGCGCCTAGCCTCGCTTGTTTTCCTGACTTGCTTCTAGCCCTGTAGAGCCTGATTTGCAAAACAGCAGCCTCCAAAAGGCTGTGCAGAGCACCTAACTTGCATGTCTGATTGCTGGAAATGCCAGATTTTCAGGGTATTCACAGTAATTGAGCATTAAACTGAGCCCGGCTGTCGTACATGGACTTTTGAGTGCAGCCCTGGGACAATGTAAGGGTTTTTTCTCACGTCTGTGTATCATTTCATGTCTCCAACCATAGCAGGCTGCTCAACGGGATTAGTATGTGATTGGTTCTTAAAGAGGACTTCACAAGTTAAGGTTTAACCTCTGCCTCCCTGTCTGTACGCAGTGAGAGCAGAGGGGTTATTTCTGGAATGGCCCTATCACACCCTCTTACTGTGAATGATGATTTAAATAGGGATGTGCAGTTGGCACAAACTTCTAGCAGACCTTTCTTTGTCCTCTCACTAACGTGGAAATCTTTTTAATGGCCAGCCCAGTTATAATATGCACAATCACTGTAACATGCAGGCACCATGCAAAGAATCGCACAGCTTGAGGAATGTCTATAAGGCATAATACCATATCCTATAGCTCTTATTTGGAAGTAGCTTGGTGTTTTTTGACAGAATTGCCTTGTGCCAGAGACACATACTCTCATGAGTTTTGGGTTGGAAAAGTTTACAGCTTAAAGCAGACTTGGGTCAAGTCAGAAAAAATGTTTGTTTAAAAAGCCTACAAATGCAGCCATGATCTCACAGCTCTCCTAGCAGAACAGCACAGTTATTGGAAAGTAGCAAAGACTTCGCCTGCACAGGTAATGGAAGTTACATGTAAGACCCTGTGCATTTCACCAAAATCAAAACTGGGGAGAGCTGATAAGAAATAATTTCTCATCCCACTGGATAACTCTGTAGTTTGTAGTCAAATTCCATTGCTCGTGTTAAGCAATATCTCTGTTTGGAAAAGGAAGATACTATCCAGCATCCAGTTAGTAACAACAGCAGGGTGTGGCCCCACATGAATGAATGTGTATTAGAAATAGGAAAAGGTTTTCAGTATAATATCCTAAAACAATTGCTGCAGACGGGCACATAGTGAGCAAAAATAGAATGCAGGTGATGCCTGATCCAGAAGATGCTCCTAGGATTCTTGCATGATAACGCACAGTATCTTTCCCTCTTGCCGGAAGCTGGTTACCATATACCTATGGTTTACATCACTTTATTACCACTATATTTGAGTAGCTTACCATATTTAATTCAAAGATTTAAAAAAATGCAGTGTGGTGCTTAAAAATGCCTTTCATCGTCAGAGATAACAGCTGGCTCACCACACTGGTTCACCCAAGCGTCAGTGCTGGCAATTGTAAGGAGATTAGAGCTAACCTCCCTACTAGATAAACAGGTTTAACAACAAGGTCTTTATTGTCTTTCAGGTAATTCTGAAGAACAACTTTCCTTACAAAGGCATAGGTTTGCATTCCAATTTTTTAGCAATTTTAAGACTTCAGCATGAAAGGTAATGATTAGACCTTCACACTGCAATTATGCCATTCTTTGAGTCCCTCCTCAGGTGAATCCAACAATTTATGTAAACATAGAAATGTAGAATTGGGCTCTCCTAGAAAACATGAGAATAATATACTTATGAAATGCTTCATAAGAGAGGGAAAGATGTGGTTTCTGAGAATATTAAGAAAATATCATTTATATGCCAGCTGGAAAACTGTATAGACTCCTACTGTGAAGTAGCTGAGCCTAATTATAAATTGATGATAACTGCCCATGAAGGATGAGGGAATGCACTTACCCAGTGCTGGAAAAAAGGAGCTGGGAGCTAATATTATCATTAATTTTTTATACTATGCCAGAACCTAAGTCAAAGCCGAAAAGGTACTCATGATATTTTGGCTCTCTGCAAATACGTATAGATGCATTCCTGACACTCAGAACCCAGAACATAATAGAATTAAGATGCAACAGGGGAGAAGGAGATGGAAGCAGTAGCAAGAACATAATAATGTTGTTTGCATTGGCATCAAGAGTTCCAAATATTTTTTACCAAGAGCTAATCATCAGTAAACAGTTATTCTACCTAGCCCCTGAAATAACCTATACAACAGAGAGTTAGGAATCAAATGCAGACAAGAGTTTCTATCAAGTATTTAACACCTCCATCTGACTTACATTTTTCTGTACCTGAAACAGGGAATCTGGGCAATCACTGCTCATATACATAGGACACTTTTAGCCCCTGGTCTCCAGAGATCCTGACTCTTCCTTAAGGATATGGCACTCATAACAACTCTGCAGCACGTGGAAGTGCTTATCAGTGCGGGATAAAGAACATTGACATGGAGTCCCAGGACACTTGCAAAAGAAAAAAAGATACTGTGAAGTTAAAATGCAGACAGAAATAGAAAAATTAATTTTGTTTCTTTATTGTAGTCTTTCTCCCATAAGCATTTTCTTGATAAGCAAACAAACGGTCCTATAAATAAATTCAGCCTTTTTCCCTTCACGTGTAGGTTAAAAAAAGGCTATCATTAATCTTCTTTTCAGCACTTGAAGTACATTAAGTGGGCTCTCTAGATAAGAGAACTTATTACTTTCTCTTTATGTTTATTGGTTAATTTATCCCATAATATAAAATACTTGCTAAGTTGTACATGTGGAAAACCTGATTAGGGATAGGATAAGTCTCTTTGAATTAAAAGAGACAGCTGAATACCGTTTATACAAAAAGGCTCTTTAGAAAACTATCAGTAGATTAGACTGATAAATGGACTTAGAATTTCTGAAACTCACAATTTGCTCTGCAGTAAAACATGTTTGCCAAATTGCCTCAATGCAGGAAGGAAAGTCATATTGATAAATGAAGACACTGTACTGGACCAGGAATTCCGTTTCAGCATTTTTTTGTAAATTGGCCAGAAAAGACCACAGTGTTACTCTATAACAATGTGTTAGGCTCCTTTTGCCTTTCTACTGGCAGTTTTATCTATACAGCTGCATTTATACCTTCTTTTTTCCTCCCACTCCTTTGACAAAACCCCAAGTAAGTACTAATGCAGAAGCTGTGGGTGGTAAGCTTCTGAGGCTGGAATACACTGCCTTTCTAATGAAAAGGCACAAATATCGTGAGAAATTTTCAATCCCCTTATCTTAAGAGGCCTTGTCAGTGTTAGGCAGAACAGCAAATGCAGCTGCTTGGCCTTGTATGCTCTTCTTAGATTGCATGACCTGCATTAAATTACATTATGCTTAAGTAAGTTGGAGAGAGACTGTCTGACATGTGTTCTCACAAAATGAGATGAGTGGTCCATGAGGCTGTTGAAGGAAAAGGAACTACCAGCAGATAATAATCCATGTGGTTTGCTGATCTAAGTAAAACCAAACGTATTTGTTAAAAGCATTTTCAAACCCCTAAAAAACTGATTTCTTTTAAGAAAATATTTTGGATTAGGTCAGAAAGGCAAGAATTTATTTCCAGTAAATGAACTGTAAAATACAAAAATACTTGTCACTATAAGGAGCTTGCCTGATGCCACAAGCTTTATATGCCTCCACTCAGTAAGCCTGTACTTGTGATGCTCTTTTTCTCTGCACTCAATGCCTGAAGAAACCACTGGGGTAAGGGTAGTTCAAATTCCATGTCTTACCTTTCAGATGTTGGCCAGTGAAAGTGCACAGTGATTAAAGTTCTGAAGTTAGCCTCCTGCAGGTTCGGTGATGCCTCCAGACCGACTATCAGATGGTGCAAACTTTCAGCTTCTGAATGCAATTGAATTCCCTTTGAGCAAACAAGCAAAAGATATAATCAATAACACAAAGAAGTTAATGAATAAAAGATCATCAGGTGTATCAATGATTCAAAATCACTTGAGATCTTCTTTAATATTACCAGACTGACCTGCTTGAGTAATCACAGGAGTTCAGTGACCCGGACTGGTATCTCTATGGGAAGATGAAGCACTGTACAGCTAGGTACAGTCCTATAGCCCTTTCTGTTCTTTCAGGTCAGCCATCTACGTATTGTAGTCTATGCATAAATTTATAGAAGAGAACATATATTTCCATAAAGCCTGCTAACTCCCACTAACCAGAAAGTGGGATATTTAGTTCCTTCCTTTCTTCTGGAAGTTTGGAATCTGTGGTTTCCAACCAGGTTTGCTTCCAAAGTGACCAAGAAAAGCAAATTTGCATCCTGCATGTGTGACTCTGCATGTACCACAGGCTTCTGAGGGGTCCGTGCCTCATGAAAAGCTAGGGTTGAATATTCCTGCTCTGTGCAATTCCAGGAAGTTGCCAAACTTCTGCCTTTCTACTTCAGTGATGGTGGTTTTGCCTATTTCAGGTAGAACATTTTTTTTGCTTCCCCAAAGGACACAAACTCATTTTATTCTCTCTGAAGATCAGTGAAAGGGAATTTGTGAACTTAAATTATTCAACATTTTGAGAAAGCAGGCAGCTATTTGTAGTTTGTCCACTGACTCCAGCATACTAAGTGGCTAATTTCAGAGGTCTTCCACATCTGATTTTTCCATAGGAGGTTTGTAGGATGCTGTGTGGAAGCAGCAGTTACATTTCTTACAGTGTGTTAAATGACAGTAATGGATGCAGAGCCTAATGCAGTCAACTTTCTAAAGGTAAGGTAGTTTGCAACCTGTCACCAGTGACAAAGCCAATTTGAAACAGGAACAGAAGCTCTATGTAGAAAAGGACAGGAGAGACCTATGCAGTTTGTTAATCAAATACTGGCAAACTTGTGGCACTTGCTAGATTTGAGGAAGTTAAACAGTGCTGACACAAAAGATCTACCTTGAGACCCAGACTGTAGCTTCTTATCATACTGTAGTAATGTAGCGCTGTAACTGAGCTAATGCTAAAGTAAATCAGCTCTGGTCACTGCTTGGAGCTAGAGCTTCTCCATGCAAATATACTCCTCTTCCACTCAGGACCAATGTGTAGTGGCTGGTGGTGTCCTTGAGTTGTTCAGACACTGTGCAGCAGCTCTTAGGTATCTGCCCTTGCCACATAATACAGAGCCCTTAGTTGGCATCTGTGTTCCCTGCCTAGTCCATAGGGTCAAGCATCCTAAAATAAAGCCCAAACCAGTCAGCATAGGAATCAGAGAGTCACAGGAAAGGATGAAGTTTGCACTCAAAAGCCCTTTGCTCGCTAGCACGTAGTTGTCTGAATGAAGGCTTCAGAAGTTTCATATAGGTGATATATGGATCCAGCAGTCTCCCCTGGAGATTGTTTTCATCTGGTTTAAATTATTGAAAGGTGTTCACTGCTTTCTTTTATGCTGCGAGTAGAATTGCCATGTAAGAGCCTAGCTAGCACAGGCATGCAGGGAGTGGGGATCTGGTCCACCTAAAACAGTTTCTGGCATCTTCTACATGGGCAGCCTCATCTTAAACATTTTTAAGCCTCATGACTGTCTTGCCACAGAAGAAAAAGGCCAGCGAAAGAACATGGCACCAAAATGGGCACAGGTCTACAGCCCTATGCTGAGGGCAGTCAGCCTGGAGGGGCAATCCTTGTTTCAGAGGGATCCCCAGCCAAGCAGTCACAGGGGGGAAAAAACATTCCCATGAACTGGGGCCATTCTGCTTAACTCAGTTTTAAAGCACCCAAATCCTCACCTGGATTTAGCCATGAAATTCAGTAATTTCACTGACAATTATACTGTGCACAAGTAAGAAATTCCATATGAGCAGTCTGTGGGCAAAGGAAATTCTTGTGATTTTAGTTGGTGTGTTAGCTACCACCCTCAAGGGGAAAGAGGGATTAAAGAAATCAGGGCTTGACAGTGAACCATCTGCCTTCAACCCCTTATGTGACCTGTCAAAAAGTGAAGGAGGGTGAATATAAGGAACGTACTCTTAGAAGAAGAAACCAGGAGGGTTTCTCACTCTTCTGTCTCTCTTTGGACAATGGGGAGGCCTAACCTTCCGCTGCTACAGGGATAGGAGAACTTCAGACAGGGCAAGTTGCCATGAGATGAAAGGGCAGTTGGCTGCAGACCAGCTGGAGACAGGAGAAGTGTTGTCACCCAGTGCTGGAGAAGGGAGGGGAGAAAATGAAGAGGTGTCTTTCCCTTCCTTGCTGTCTTTGCAAGCACTCACATGGCTCTTTGTCATGAAAACAAGTGCTGCTCACTAGACAAATACATTATTGCATGACTTGACTTACGGCAGTTCCTGGTTGCAGCAGTCCAGTCAGCAACAGGAGTGAGTACATTTGGTGACTGAATCTGTGGGTTACTTCTGGCAACTCCCATTGAAATCAGGGGGAAACAAGGTCCCTCAAAACCATACAGGAGGTTTGAGATGTCAGGACTCATGGGAGGATGGGAAGAGAAGGAAAATCCCTAAGAAAGATTTATTAGGGCAGCATAGTTTACCTCTGCTCTTCTGTCTGTTCCTCGGTATTCAAGTGCAAACAAGTTATCCCTAATTTATGAATATGCCGTCAAATAAGTTCTGTGTGCTAACTATTCTTAATGTCTCCCATTGCTGGAAAATGATGATTAATTTCAGAAAATAAATTAAAAATTGGGTGCGTTTTTTCCAGATTTTTGCAAGATTTCTGATTATTCTGGGGAAACCCCATGCATTTTTTGGCATGCCTTTGACATTTTTGGAAATCCTGCATCTTGAGCTGTAGTAGCATTACATGGCTTCTGCCTTTTTTAAATTTCAGCTTACAGACTCTAGGCCTCCTATTTTCCACATAAGACAAAAATAAATAATAATGACATAAATAATAATTAAATAAATAATAGAACGAAAGGAGCTAAAGCTAAAGGGTATTTTAATTCAGTCACTGAAAATGAGATTTATTGGCCTCCTTTTTAAGCAGATGGCTGCCTTATCACCATGTGTCTCAGCTAAGACCATTTCAATTGCTATCTGAATTCAGAGGTGCAAGGAGTTAAACATGTTACAAAACAGAACAGCAAGCAGTGGATACTCTAAACACCTGGACAAAAAGATCAAACCTTCTGGATACACCCTTCTCACAGGCAGACATAAAACCTCTCTAAATAAAAGGTTGAGATACTAATTGGTTCCTTGAAATAAGAAAAAATCCACATTTCCTTTACTATCTTGCAGCCACCAGATCATTAATTCACAGCCTGCAAAACAGATGACACCAGTCATCTGTTCATAGTTTGCTCAAGTATTGTTGTGTCCAATAGGTTAGTAGATACTTTATCATTGATTTATCAAATCCCCCTTGCAAGATCCCGTAAGTACTGATTTTTACATGAATCATCTCATGTACATACAGAAAACATGTTCTTGCCTTTTACTTCATGAGTAGAGCACACCAAGAGCGTTTAACAGGTTTTGCTAGCTTCCCCTGCCTCTGAAAAGCCCTTAGTCTGCATATGGGGCATGCTGCACATGTACTAAGCTCTCATAAATCATTAGCTCCTTGGAGTAATATTTAGTCTAGCTTCCAGATGATATACTGATACCTCATTCAGTTATGTGGCTTCATCTGCAACTGCCACTTCCACTTAGATGACAGTTTGATGCTCTGGTTTTCTCAGCTCTATTTTTCACTGTTGTGGTTTAACCCCAGCCAGAAACTAAGAAGTACCATGCAGCTGCTTGCGCACTCCCCCCGCCTCAGTGGGATGGAGAGAAGAACTGGAAAAAGATAAAACCCATGGGCTGAGATAAGAACAGTTCAACAATTGACATAAGGTAGAATATAAAAATAATAAAAGGAGAAAGAGAGGAATAAGCCCCATGAAAGACAAGGGATGCACCTATGATATAGAATGCCCACCTCGTTACTTCTGGTCATCTGTCCTGGCTATGCTCCCTCCCATCTTCTTGTGCCCCTCCTCACTGACACAGCGTCTTTGATTGGGGTAAGCACTAGTTAGCAACAACTAAAACATCAGTGTGTTATTAACATTTTTCTCATACAAAATCCAAAACACAGCACTGCACCAGCTACTAGGAAGTAAAGTAATTATATCCCAGCAAAAGCCAGGACATTGGCCCATGTTGCCCTGATATTTTGAGCTTAATATTTTTATTCTAACAGAAAATGTCTTGTCATCTTTCTTGATTTTTTCTTTCCAGCCATTGCTGTCACTCTGGAAGTCAGTGCAAGTTCCTGCTACATGTTCCAGGAAACTCTCCCATCCCTCCTGTGATTTCTCCACAGCTTATTATCCAATTTTCTCTTTCATTTTAGTCTTATTTTTAAGGTAGCACTTGAGGCATAACTTTTAAAGACTCTTTTCTTTCAGCCCCAAAGCCCTTTATTTCTTTTCAGGTCAGCTTTCAGCTGCTGCTACAGTCTTATTGGACTTTGTCATCCTATGGGAGAACCAGAATCTGAGTTTACTCTGTGGATGACTCCTTTGAGCCTGCAAGGTGGCCAGAGGTAACAGGAGGGATGGTGGCAGAGGAAATGAGGAATAAAGAAGTAGGAACAAGAGAGGGAAGAGTCTACAACTGCCCTATTCTTAATCAGCACAAAGCCAAAAGATATGTAGTGCATAAACACTGTTGAACATAGAATCATAGAATAGTTAGGGTTGGAAAGGACCTTAAGATCATTTAGTTCCAAACCCCCTGCCATGGGCAGGTGTCCTGGTTTAAGGCCTGCCATGCAGCCCACTCACTCACCCGCCCCGCCCCTTCCTCCCTCAGCTCCCGGAGGAATGGGGAGGAGAATCAAAAGAATGCAACTCCCATGGGCTGAGATAAGAGCAGTCCAGTAACTAAGGTATAACACAAACCACTGCTGCTACCACCAATAATAACAATGATAA
>WYDI02002103.1:0-36332 GCA_009867235.2 Psittacus erithacus
CTTATCATTGTTATTATTGTTGGTAGCAGCAGTGGTTTGTGTTATACCTTAGTTACTGGACTGTTCTTATCTCAACCTGGGGGAGTTGTATTCTTTCAATTCTCCTCCCCATCCCTCTGGGAGCTGAGGGAGGAAGAGGGGAGAGTGAATGAGAGACTGTGTGGCTGATTTACAGCTTGGCTTAAACCACGACAGGCATTTTGGCAAATACAGGTGTATAATTCATGCTTCTTCTTTTGTATACTTGAAAAGGGTTTCTGTGTTTGGAAAATTTCATGGTCACTTTCAACAGCTCTTATGTTGGGTTTTTCTCTTGTTCCGATAGCCACTTGGTTGGCCAAAGCGACTCTGTGTTGACACTTCATTGGCCAACAGAAAAGAACTCCTGCAGTTTCAATTGGCAGGGTTATTTTCCAATTCCATCCCTTGATTACTGAGACATGTAGCTAACTTTATACAGCTTCTTTGTTTCAGCCAAAAGATGGGAACATTTTGTTGAGAGAGTGAAGCGTGTCCTCTTTACGTACTGTTTATTTTACATTAGAGGAGTTCTTGAGGCAGGATGTCCTACATCACTTCATAGTTGTAATAAGGAAGCTGTCAGGTTTTATTATTAAGTGAAAAGTTACAAATACTTCAGTCCAAACATCTTTATACATATTTTCCAACAACTTGCTTCCTCACATCAGTTCAGAATCTGCAAATGTAACACACTTTAATTGCACATAATGTGATGTAATGAAAAGCTTGTTGGTCTTCAGCACAAGTCAATAAAAGAAAACAACTCTAAAACCTTGAATATGATTTGTGTCTTCATCACTTGTGTTTTTTTCTATGCATATCTTAACATCTATTATGTGCTCTTCCTCTCTTACCTCCTCTTATTTTTTTCCTTGGTGCTTTTTCTTGCTGTATTCTGAGAGCTTGCAAACAAATAAGTAGACGGGAGGTGAATAGGGAAAAAAGATTTCCTGTCTTGTATTGTTTTCCGTGAAAAGTGGAGTCTGTCCCTTTTCTGATACAATCTTTTAATTTGTTTTTTTTAAATCTGTTTTCCTAGTCATTTTTCTTAATAGCTAGTTCCCTCCAGCTGAGACACTGAAGGCAACAACTTCCATGCCCGAAGAAACTTGGCATTGAGAAATGACCAATTATGTGTTAAAACAAGGACAGGTAAACCCTACTGGGGCAGATCCCGTTGCAGTAACAATGAATATTGGCTGATTACACTTTTGGGTTTATTTTGTATATTTATCTTTGTATATTTATTTTCTATATTTATGTTTGTAAGGCACAACACTTTCATCATTGCTTTGTTTGTCTGACCTTCTAAAAGCTCTGCTTTCTTCACTTTTGGTCTCTTAATCTTGTAAACGTTTTCTCAGCATGACATAAATCACACACATATAAACTGTTTCTGTTAATGTTCAAAAAACAAAATGCAACTAAACAAGTCAAAGGTGATTGTCTAGCTACCTGCAGAATAATAAATACAAACTACAGTACTTGGATAAAAGAAGTTTATTTTACGAAGGTGAATACGAACACTAGCTAAATTCTAGGATTCGAGAAGACTACTTATTCTCACATTCTTATTCATAAAACCCAACCAAACCACACCAAACCAAACAAAGCAAAACCAACAATAAAAACCCCACAACCCAACCCAAACCAAACCGAAACAAAAACCAAAAAGACCCCAAAACCCAAACTCCTGATTCGTTCAATATCAAGGAGCTGGCATTATTGACAGTAGATTCATTTTAAGTTCAAAATGATGTATTCTCTTCTCCTATTTTTTAGTGATGTCTGGGTTCCTATGGGATTTAGCAATAATTTCCCTTCAAGGGGAAGTTGGATTTAGGAGTCTAACTCTTCTAGGTTCTTTCAAAAATAGAAGCTGTTGTTAATAATCATCCAATGCCTGTAACATGACATCAGACTTCAGCTTTTTCAAGTCCAGGAGGCCATATGGGTAGTGTATTCTCAACAGCTTCTAGTAACTTCTAGCTGACTTACCAAATATTTAAATAAATGTTTGGGAGTGAGAGCTCAGTGGTAATTTAGCATTCATTGTCGGAATTCAGGCAAAGAGGGAGCACTCATTATTTATTGAACTATTTTATTGAACTACTAAGCAGTGATTTAACTGTAAAGATATTCTTATAAAGAGACATTTAATTGATTTTAATATAGCTAGTTCTTAATCTCTAAAGGATTAGGAAATAAAAACAACATTGTAAGTAAATAGGAGTGATATTGCAAAATATTTTCCATAAATAATTAGGAAAGTGTGATAGGTTTTGAGACATTAAAATATTTCTAATTATAAAAATGAAAGCTGTGCTTTTATGAAAACCTTATGAAACCCTATTTTAAGCCCCTCATATCGCTTTTCTATGTGAAACTGCTTTCACCGGGATGTGGCTAGGCTTATTGTGGAGAGAAGAAAAACCAAACCAGAAAATGTCTCAAGAAAATCTGTTAAATTTTGCAGTTAAAACATGCTCAACAGAGTTTCAGGACTTCAAGTGTATGCTTTATGCTTTAGAGGAATGATTCTTGAAACAATAGCCTGTCTGACTATATAGAGCCCATTCTGACATTACTAGATTTCTTAGGCTAGATCTCATGGATAAAAGTTATGAATTCAGTGCCATCTGTATATTACTGTGATCGAGGTAATTACTTTGTTGAGACAGGTCCTGCAAATGTTTCCACACTGTGATTGCTACCAAATCCTAAATGCCTGCTGCCTCCTAGAATAAACATATGGTAGGAAAGCTGCTGGTGGAAATTTTGTTTTATATTCAGTGTAACAGGGTAACAATGGTAACAGTTGCCACTGTTCAAAGGGAAATGACTGATTCAAAACAAAACCTTAACCTGGCAACCTGTCAGAGCGAGACAAGCAGCAATGCCAGTCAAAACAGCAAAGGCTGTACTATTCCTCCTCCCTCGATCTTTCTCTTACTATGAAAGGCAGTATTATGTTTACAGTGTTTATTTTATCTCTGAACCTTTTGCTGATGCAGTGCTCTAGTGCTTTTTTATAGTCGTTTCCTGCTCTTAGGTGGAATGCTTTAAGAAATTGTCAGTCTGTTTTGTCTGTTGCTGTTCTGCCTGTGTTGCACTTCAATGCCTAAAGTTTTATTGTCTGTTACTCAAAGCTTCTGCTTTGGCTGGAACTGGAGAAGCTGCTCCAAGAGAGGGGTGGGATGTAGCTGTATCACCCTGGGAGCAGGTTAGAGAGGGAGCTGCAGCAACCTAATGGCTGTAGGATGAACTCTGTCGAGGCACCTCACAATATCTGGCAGGATCTGGTGAGGCATTTGACAAAAGCCCTGTCATCATCTCAAATGTCAAATGGGGACAGATGGAGATTTTGTGTTGGGGCAAGGTGTGACTGCATGCCAGGCAGCTGAGTTTTTGAGCAAGGCTTTCACAGTCCAGCAGTTTGGGCTCTTGGACCTGTAAAGTGTCAGAAGGAAAACTAGCCAGGTGTCACCCTGGGGCACCTCAGGAGTAGCTGACCAATACCATCCTTTGCAGTTTAAGAGTGGAGCAGCAACATGAAAGTCTATCTTGCCAATATCTCTTGTGTAGAAGGTGAGTCACTTCATAATGATATTACTTGCTGCGCATAGCTTGGATAACTCTTACTTTCAAGGAGATCCTGGTCTGGAGCAGACAGCTGCTGTCACCAGAAGAGCATCCTGCACTGTAGTGTGCTTGTTACAATACAGTTCAGCAGTGCCTATAGCTCAGAGCAGGACATAAAAAAGAGATGAGCACTGGTCAGATTGTCAACCATTATCTTGTTAAAAAAAAAAAAAAAGAAAAAGAAAAAGTTTTTGCATATTGGTAAGAGCACTAAACAAACTGATTACCAAATAGAATCATAGACATAGTGTGAGGTGTCCCTGCCCATGGCAGGGGGGTTGGAACTAGATGATCTTATGGTCCTCTCCAACTCAAACCATTTTGTGATTCTATGATTCTATAATATCTGCATTAGTTGAAGCCAGTAGTTCCCAAATAACTTCAAGCTAGGAAGAAACTTAGGCAAAATGCACATAAAACCAAAGACCTGACCTTCCCCCACCACCTCTCATACCTTGTGAGTGACTTTGGCTGAGAATGAAGCAGAAAAACATTGGCATTTCCTTTGTTGAAATATTATTCTGATCCTCATGGATGTAGGCAGTCTTTTCAAAATACATAAGATTTTAATCTGCAAAACAAGAAAATTTCCTCACAAGAGGAAACTTAAAACCAGCAACTAAGAAAACCAGTTCATTTTAACAAGAGTTTACAAATCCAAGCAGATCTGCTTATCCAGAATACCAAGATGGAGGCAAATAAGTACTTCTCATTCATCTGCAGGGTTACAAATGTCCTTATACCTCATTTCATGAGTTTTGGTGCATCTTTTGTTGTTACCGTTATCTTCCCGTCAGATATATTTGCTTGCTAGGGGCCAACTATAGACCTTGGTGGTCTGTGTAGTGGAAGAACAGGAGGAAGGTTGCTAGATGTAACCACAGTTGTAGCTGAGAGTAAAAGGTAGTTGGAAACCTAGTGGGGTACCTCCCTGATGAAGCAGCACAGCCCCTTCTGAAAATGTACTCTGTTAAGTTACCTTTTTGCATCTGTTTTCACTGTCAAGTCCTCACATACACTACCCAGGTCAAAGAAGGCAAAGGCAGGACTGGGAGAATGAAGAACTATGTGCTGTAGCAGAGTTTGAGATCATCTAAGGAACCTGAAGGTGCACAAGTCCATGGGACCTGATGACATTCAGGTCTTGATGGAACTGACGGATGAAGTGGCTAAGCCTCTGTCCATTATATTTCAGACGTCATGGCAGTCTGGTGGAGTTCCTACAAACTGGAAAAGGGGATAACCACCATTTTTAAAAAAGGGAAAAGGAAGACGTGGGTATTCCCAGGCTGGCCAGTCTCACCTCAGTGCCCAGCAAGATCATGGAACAGATCCTCCTGGAAACTGTGCTAAGGCATATGAAAAATAAGGAGGTGGTTGGTGACAGCCAACATGGATTCCCTAGGGACAAATCATATCTGAAAAATCTGGTGGGCTTCTACTGTGGGGTTACAGCACTGGTGGATAAGGGAAGAGTGACTGATGTCATCTACCTGAATTTGTGCAAAGTGTCTGACACTGCCTCCCTCAACATCCTTGTCTCTAAACTGGAGAGGCATACATTTGAGGGTTGGGCCACTGGGTGGATAAGGAATGGGCTGGACATTTGCACTAAAAGAGTTGCAGTCAATTGCTTGATGACCGAGTGCAGAACAGTGATGAGTGGTGTTCCTCAGAGATATTGGGAATGGGACAGTGGGAATGAGTGCACCCGCAGCAAGTTTGGTAGCGACACCAAGCTGTGTGGTGCAGTTGATCTGCTGGAGGGAAGGGACGACATCCAGAGGGACCTTGACAGGTTTGAAAGGCGGGCCTGTGTGAACCTCATGAAGTTCAACAAGGCCAAGATGAACCCAAGGAATACCTTGGTTTCAGGCAATCCTAAGCACAAATACAGGCTGGGTAAAGAAAGTCTTAGGAACAGCCCTGATGAGAAAGACTTGAGGGTGTTGGTTAATGAGGTCAGCATGACCCAGCAGTATGTGCTTGCAGCCCAGAAAGCCAACTGTATGCTGGGCTGCCTCAGAAGCAGCATGACCAGCAGATCGAGGGCGGTAATTCTTCCCCTCTACTCCATTCTCCTGAGACCCCACCTGGAGTACTGTATTCAGCTGTGGGGTGCCAGACATGAGAAGGATGTGGGTCTGTTGGAGTGAGTCCAGAGGAGGGCCATGAATACAGTCAGCGTGCTGGAGCACCTCTGTTATGAAGACAGGCTGTGAGAGCTGCAGTTGCTGAGCCTGGAGAAGACTCTCTAAAGACCTTCTAGCAGCTTTTCAGTGCCTAAAGGGGCTCTACAAGAATGCTGGAGAGGGACTTATTGCAAGGGCATGTAGTGATAGCACAAGGGGGAATAGCTTTAAACTAAGAGGGTAACTAGATTAGGTATTAGGAAGAAATTCTTCATGGTGAGGATTGTGAGAGACTGGAAGAGGTTGCCCCAAGAAGTTGTAGCTGCCTCATCTGTGGAAGTGCTCAAGGTGATTTTGAATGGGGCTTTGAGCAACCTGGTCTAGTGAAAGGTGTCCCTGCCCATTGCAGGGGATTTGGAACAAGATGATCTTTAATCTTCCTTCCAACCCAATCATTCTATATTTCTATGACATGATATTATATGAAATGAAAGTTGCTCATTCAGCTGGAATCAACGTGTGTAGCGAATATTAAAAATCATGCATCAAGTTGGTCACAATATAAACATGAAAGTGTTTCTTCTAACAATATATTATTTTATTTTATTTGCCTTCTGGCTTCCAATTCTTTAAAACACGTTCTCTTCATATTGTGAAGCTTGTATCACAGTTGTGAATGCTAGAGATTTAGTTATTTTATTTCAAATGAGTTTTCCTATTCTTTAATAACCACAGGACTCATAAGAGCTGGAGATTGAAGGAAAACATGAAATGCTTGTGAATCATTCCATGGACATAGTAATTTCTTCAATTATTATCTCATTGTCAAGTCTCCTGGTAGGAAATACTTGCATGTTCTGAAATTAATACCCGTTTCATATTTGTGTTTTACTTTTGTGCCCTCTACTTAGTTTTTAACTGATTTTGACCAGTTTTTATAACCCAGTCTATATAAAAAGATCTGGCAAAATTAAATTATCTATATTTGTGAGTTATATCTGGCACTAAATAAATAAGGACTCACTCCTGTTTAAAATATCATAAATCTTTAATGGTATCTTATGGTTTGAAAAATAATGCCTGCATCCATGCTCAGTGTTTCTTGGTTGAAATTGCTGTTTTCCAGTAGAAGTGTTATATCAGCTCTTTTGCAGGTCACTTGTAGTGATGAATCTGATTCAGTAGATGTACTTGAATAGAACAAAGGAATTCAAAGTGTTAATATTACAAGATTCTTTGTGTCATAGTTCTTAAAGTCAGTCAGTTTCAGTCTGCAATCCAAATTAGGTTCTCCTAATTTCTTGCAGCATATCATATCAGTTTTCAAAAAAGTGGTGCCTGAAATATTTGTACTCTCTAATAACCATCATCTTCTTCAAAAATTTATAATGCCCTTGTCTGTCCAGAATAGCCTATTATTTCAATGGTGTCGTATCACTTAGTTTTTTAAGATGCTTTTATTGTTTTTATTAATGATGTATTGTTGGGTTAAGTGGTTTCTTCAGACTACATTTATTTTCTTTGATATGTGATGTTATCCTGATGATAACCTCTATGTTGAGGTCTTATGTTTGACAAAGTGATTTTGCTGAAACTGGAAGTTAAGATGATACAAGGTTTCTTTTCAAGCCATAATTCTAGTAATTGAGTCTGTTTGTGTGACATGTATTGGCAGAACAGAATGAATAATTTTGCAATGAATAATTTATTTGATAAATGTAGATTCTCACTTCAGTATGTTATAAGAAAAAAGCAGCTACTGTGAATTATTTATTATTTGAATTTAACTAATTTTTATAATCAGAAAATTACTCTAAAATTGATGGATATTGATAATTTCTCTGGGAATATTGACTCAGATAAATTTGAAACTGGAGATTAACCCTAATTGGTTAATTTCTGGTACACAGTAAACACGGTTTCTGCTACCAAATTGGATAAACTTTTGAGTGCCTGGCACTGTTGTTCATCATGTAGTTTTAAAATATGGTTCCTGTGAATACTTGTGCATCAGTTCAGAAGCTCACTTATATATAGCATATATACATTATTGCTTGTGTGTTCATGGAAAGCACATATAAACAATATTTGAGCATATTCAAGGTGAATTTATTTTTAAATGTGCGAAGGAGAAGAGATTATTTGGCTGAGCTTATAAATTATGTAATTTATAGCTTCATCCTGTTGCAATTCAGATCTGCTCACTTCAGTGGAGGAAGGCATTTTAGAAAGTGCAGAACTGATTGGGAATGTGGAAAGGTCTGACACAGCTTTCTGCAGTTTGAGCAGGTGTGATACTAGCTGAATCTCTTTCCCATGGTTCTTACCCTCAGTTCTACTGCTTTGTGTGGTGTCAGTGGAAAACTGACTGTTTGAGAGTTATGCCTAGTGAGGCATCCCTGTAGCAGGTCTGTGCTTCTCTTTGCATGGTCTTCAATTTAAGGAGATTAATCAAAAATCTCAGTCTCCCCCAGACTGGTCAGCAGTTTCCTGGAACTGCTAGAATTTGTCCCCACGTTGGCAATTAAAATTACATCTGTGCTTCCATCTTTGCCTGTAGTTTACCAGAAGAAGTTGCAAAGGTTTAAGGTCATGACAACATCTGCCTGTCCTGCCAAGAAAACAAAAGGAGTGTGAATTCTTGGCTTCAGGGATTTTGTTTGCTGTAATTAGATTGCTGAGAAGGAGTTTTGCTCCTGCCGTGCTTTGCTTTCTGAAGTGAACACTGTATATAGCAGACAAAAATAAATGTTCTTAAAATAGGAATTGCTATCTGGAAAAGTGAAAAGTGCAATTCAGTCTTCAGCTATTCAGATGCAGGTCAAATGACAAGCTCTTCAGAATTTGGTGAATAGAAAAGAGTAATTGCAGGATTTCTGAAATGTTATACTGGAAGTAATATTCCTGAGGAAAACAATAGATTTCTATCTAAACACATAATGTTATGCTGCATCTTATCTTAGTATTAATGGGCACTTTGCTTACAAGAACAACAACAAAAAAGGTAATTTTTTGGGTCATTGTACATTTATTTAGGGTAAAAGAGATGTACTCTGCCCAGTGAAAACTTCAGCATTATTAAGGGAAAATAGTTAAACACATTCTTTGGTGGCTATTTTAAGAATTTCACCTGAGTTCTTCAGACTTCACCACCCCTTTCATTATTGTTAATATCCTGATGAAAATGTGTTTTCAATCTCTGGCATTCCAAGATTGTAAGTAAATAATTCTGTCCTTGAACCATAGTGCAGATTAATTACTAGCTGGAAATTGTTCCTTTTGAGCAGAGAATATGAAAGTTTTTAACAAAGAGAATATTCATTAATCTTGTGAGATGTTTTTTTTGGAAGACAGACATGTATTTCTGAGGGGAAAAACACTAACAAGCTTCAGACAGAGGGCCACATTTTCTGTATACTTGTATATCGCATGTCCCCCAAACGCTGTTATAATAGCTGTGTGTCCTTGTAATGTCAAGTGCAATGTCTGCCTTCTATGAAGCAGAATATTTGTTCTGAGATATTAAAGCATTAACTGTGCATTTTCAGACCAATGTGAAGAGTCTTGTTTTAACAAGCCACTTGAAAAAATCAATTGCTAACAGTATTAAGAAAATTATTCAAAAAAAGACAATGGAAATATGGAAAAAAGTAAACATATATCACTTTAAGGGCTGTATAATTAAAAACAGTGTGTTCTCTGTCTGGAAGTTTAATCCCTAAAGGACGTGGATGGATAAAAATGAATGTATGCATAGCTACCTTTATTATAGTTTCTTACAATTTTTTACTCACTGTACTTCATTCATGTTACTTCAACATTAGGTGGAATGATGTCATCGCAGCTCTAGCTTACTTGCAACATGAGGAGTGTTGCTTCAGAAGCTTGCCAGCTCTGCGGTTATGCTCTGGATCCTCTCTAGCTTGCTTTATCCTTCAAATTTCATTTAAGTCACTATGGCTTGCATGTATTATATATATTCTTCTCTGATCCATACAGTATCTGAGTCTGCTATAGATTTTAGGTGGCAGGCTTGGTTCATAACCTTTAATTTCAGAACACTGCTTTGGTCTTAGGAATCCTAGCAGCAGTTTCTCATATCAGCAAAAATTGTGAATGTTTCACAAATACTAATTATCTTTGGAGATGTAGACTGAAGATCAAAATTTTTCCCACTGTTCACTTAGAAGTAGGATAAAATTAGATGAAGTTACTCTCTAATGACAAAAACCACTTTTCAGTTGAACTTAAAGGGCACAGAATCCTTTTGACAAATAACATTTAGGAATTTGCAAAGCCTTCCTTGAACAGCTCAAAGGGTGGTTCATTGGAACAGATGAATTCTATAACATCACAAGTGGGGGAAATTAAAAAAAAAAATAAACAAAAAGATCCTAAAGGCTGAAAGTAAGAGAAAGGAAAAATATAACATTGGGAAAGAATAAAGGTGCCATAAACCCCAAAACAAATAGGAAGAAAAATCTACTTTTGATTTATGGCCACTAGAAGGGATCTTCTTGGCACACCTTAGACATCTGCATTTGTCATAGTTGTATTTTTTGTATGGCTGCGCCCCCAGTGCAATAGGTACTTGGTTGTTATGACTAGAGATAACAGCAGAGTTCAGGGTCGTGTGTAATGGGAGACCATTGAGAAGGCAGGAGTGCTTGTGGACACTACCACCAAATAGTCGGAATAACCAAGCCCATATACTTAACTGTTAGTGTCAGGTAAGGCTGAGTTAATGGAAGCAAATGCTTGAAATGAATTTCTTGCTGCCATCTTGTGTCTAAAGGCAAAACGGCAAGGAAATTTCTAGAGTTCCAAGTACTGATTTTACATTCAATATTAGGATATTCCTCTTATTCTTCTTAACACCAAAGTGTAGACAAAGGCCAGCCCAAATAGGAAAGTATTCAAGATTTGCCCTTGAGAAGACTGGGAAAGTGTAACTTAACTTGTGCAAGAGATCCTGTGAATTTTTGGTGAGCAGTTCTCAGAAGAGTGACAGCTAAGGTGTTAAAAGTTGCTCTTCTCAAGACTATTTGCAGCAGAACATTTTTATGAGGTGCTAGAATAAATGCTTAATAGTATTATTTCCATGATGGATAGGGTGGAGCCTGCATTTGCAATATTGGTCTTCCTATTAGTTTTCTCCATGAACCAAGTCATAGTACACCTTCTAGCAATATTGTACTGTGCCCCAGAAAGACTGTTGTCCTGTTAAATACATATCATTTAGTAGAAAGAATTTTATACCCTACAACATGGTACTTTACAGGATGATCTGACAAACTTATACGGAGATGATGTTACCTGTTAAATAAGTTTTAAGACCAATTTCCCACACAGTTCTCTTAGTTCCACCTGCTCTTGCTCATGAGCCTTTTTTTCCCTGTGCTCCCATTCTTATATCTTTCAAGTGCTATCCTTGTATTTAACTCTTATTTAACTCTTCTGCATCTGAGTTGAGCTGAAGCTTTTGACTGATGGGAAAGGCTGTTTCGCTGGACTTTTTTACTGGGAAGCAGTGCCATTTCCATTTGTTTTCAGGACAGCTGTAAAAGACAAGCAGAAGTTGACTGCCACTGTAGCAGTTTTTGTGGAAGAAGGTGCTTGCGCTAGCAATAGCTCTGAGTTGTTTCCTAATGCTTACTTACTGACTGCAATTATGATGAACATCCATTTACTTCAACAGCTTTATTGCAAACAGAAGAGACTGTGACATCCATATTTACAATGTAATGTATGTAAACAGTGGTAGTAAGAAAACATTGGAGAAAGACAGTACAAAATCAAGTCACATAGATAAATGGGTCGGTGGGAAGAGATTTTCAAAGCAGAAGAAACAGACAATCTTGCACTGAGGACAACCATCCACCGTGTTCTCTGTTCCATGCTAAACTACACATCTAGATAATTCGGCCCTTTAATAAATGTCTGACTTTCTTTCAAATCTGTACCTGGTAACCGACCCATCATGAGTTTGTTCAACAGTGAGTCATGGCCGTGTTGTTTTGGGTCATTTTTTGAAGATCCACATTTACTATGCTCTCTGTACACCCAAACCTCTTCAGTCCTTATCTAACAGAGTCAGTACAGTGTGAGAAACTGACATACAGCTTCCTCTTCCCTGTCAAACAAGTAAACATCTTGGGGGGTTCTTGGCTTGAAGAAAATGTTCTGTGATATTAAAAGTAAAGTCAGTCAATGGAACTTAAAGTTTTTAGCTTAAATCAGTGTTGACTGAGGTCTCTTTAATGAATTTATGTCTACATAAATGAGGGTTGGAATTATGTAAGTGCAGAAAACATCATTCTGTAAGCTCTAGAAATGTTGTTGGCGTAAACCATTGGAACAAACTACCCAGGAGAGAAGTGAATTCTCTCTCTCTTGACATTTCTAAATAAGACTAAATGCCTTTATGGAAGATATATTTTATTCAAACAGAAATGATATGGCTCAGTGCAAAAGTACCTGGATGAAACTCTTTGGCCTGTATTATACAGTCATATGCCTTTTGGACCTCAAAATCTAGCGGTCTTCAAAGTTTTCTTTGTCTTTTTTCAGTGTTGTGTTGGTTATATTTTTTGCATCTTAACTAAGACTGTAGACTTCTGGGGAGCCAAGAGTGTTTCTGGAAAATTGCCTGCAGAAGGACTGTAGAGAAGGTAGTAAGTGGTTGAGGGCTGCCCTCCTGCAGTAATACAACATAGTTACTGACATATTGAGGCACTAAACTGGAGAAGTCATTCTCAAAAGAATGTGGAAGTTACTGTAACATGCTTAAGACATAGTTAATAGCAAGTGAAATAGCAGGCAATGTTCATTAGACATGGACCATTATTATGGTTCAGTGCTAACATGGTTTGAGGTGACTTTCAAGTTCTACTTCTCAAAAGCTATTATTTGAGCTTTTTTTTAGGGGGGGAGGCTTTGTTTTGTTTCGTTTTCAGTTTTCATCACACATTGCAATGTCAGGTAATACTTGGTTCTGAATCTATAACTTAACCCTGCAACACTGAACTCTGGATATTCATGTATGTTTTGGAGATGAAAGCTTAGATGCTGGCATAGAAGAAAACTGTCCTGAAAGAAGTGTCTGGATTTAACATCCATCCTCAGACTGGATCAGTTTAGCATTGGCAAGAGTCTGTTTGTAATCAGTCTGCTAACAGAAGAGTGATAGAGTGGCTATTTTCCTTGAATTAAATAAGACTTGGAGTCAGTCTTTGGTGCATATGTATCTGTAAACAGAGCTGGCTACAATTCTACTAGGAGTTATTTCAGAAAATACACAATTGTCTGTAGAGATCTAAAGACAGTCTGAAGTGAAGGGAAGATTGTCCATTTTGAGCAATCTTTAGGTTATGTCACATAGAATATGGATAATTTAAATGCTCCAGAAATGCTCTAGCTATAGATGCACTTTATGATGAAAGATTGGAATTGAGTACAAATAGAGACAGCCAGATGTCCTAGAGCATGTATCCTTCACTGATACCATTTCAGGGTAGTGAGGCAAGGACTTTGCTAATGTTATGCTTACATGTGGCCTCTTTCATAAGACAGCACAAAATCCTAAATGTTTGTGCTGAACTACAGAGCTATTATTACTAGATGTTACTGTGTCTCAGAAAAAAACTCAGCGACCTAGGAGGAACAAAATTTTTTAAAAACTGGTACTTAATTAAAGCAGTTTCCATGTGATCTCAAATCCATGAGAACTGGCAAGGTTTTTCTAGGGACATTATGACTGGCATATGATAGAAGTAAAAATAGTTCCCATACTATCCTTATGTGTGCTGTGTGTTTTAGTTTCTTGATGTTATTTTTCAGAATAAACCTGGACTGTATTTTTTCATTTCAGACTTGCCTCTTTGTACTACCTCCTTGTGTTTCTGTGAATTCATACTTATTTACAGAAAAATTACTTGAAAAGAAGGATGGGCTGAAAAGTTTGGGATTTGCTTGTACCATCAAGGAGCCTTTTTCTTGCAGACTCCAGCCTGAATCCAGGCCAGGCCAGCAGAGGAAGACTTTTAGAGCTAATTAGAAAATGTCATATGTGCTCATAAGCAATAGGACATGTGTATGGAACCATGATCACCCTCTAGTATCCTTTCTAATCTCCTGTTACTGATCGCAGCTAGGGCCACTTAGCGTCATCTCAGTAACTGGGTCCTACTCCTGATGGATTGCTTCTGACACCTACGTTGTACTCAGTAAGCTAGCAATCACTCTTCCTTCTGCCAGCATCTACATGATATCACAATTTGCTACCTTGTTAGCAGTCTCATTTCTAAGTCCATGTGTGATCAGGATCTCAATCTTTTTGTTCAGTATTTCCATTCATTTGGAGTAATTTCATTTACTTCATTATTGCTGTACTCATTCTTGGAGAAGATATAGTATTCTGTAATTTATAATGGTGCTGATCCCTTTGATGAGACTTAGGCAGGCAGGAGTGCAAAAGCCCTTATAGGTTGTTCAGCCTGCTAGAAGGTGGACTGGTCCGTCTTTAGTACTGGGAGCTGCTCTGGTATTCAGCTTCTGAGATCTTATGGCCCAGCTCTAAGCCTCTGGCAAGGACAAGTCCCCATCTTGCCTACTTACCTACAATTTCTCCTCCCTCCTCTTACCTGTGCAGATGGCTTTATCTGAGATATGTATTTACTAATTAGTAGTAGCATGGTTTTTGTCAGTGATGTATTTAAGTATTTAAAGAGTACATAATGATCATTTGTATGTCTGCCTTTCCAGAGCAGTGCACAAAATGCTTTCTTTTTCTTCAGATAATGAAGCTGTATGTGCTTACACAACATGCAAAACAGTTCTTTAACAGAAGTGATGCTCAAATATATTTCCAGACTCCTTGTCTCCTAACGATGTGGTTTCCTCTGAGACTTCCCCTTAAAGAGAAATCCTTTAATTCATCAGCGTGACAGACCCATTTAATACTAAAAGCAACTGGAAATAAGTGTCATGTTTTTTATTGGTGTTTCTACACATTGAACTGTAGGGGGAGGTAAGGTCAGACATTGAATAGACAAGGCAACAACTCATAAAGTGATGTAGAGCATTTGTTTGGTGTCCAGCCAAGGATCTGCAGTGCTTTTAAAATGGTAAAGTATATAGCAAATATCTGATGTGCCAAACCACAGAAGACAGTTGATGATGGTTATGGAATGTAAGAGACTGTAAGTAGTCCCTGTAGTGTATTTACTATACTGTACATTTTGCACATGCTATTTATTATGCTGCTAGTGAAATGTCTGTAGTCCTTTTTCTCCCATATTATATTATCATGAACAGAGACCCAGCAGAAGAGTTTTACTTATTGTGAAATAAGAGCTGTGCTTCTTGCTGTCTCCTTCCTCCCCTGAAAAATCAAGTTAGCATTTTCAGGAATGAACAATGTAGAACTGTTTTATTACCATATAGAAGATTGTTCTGGAAACAAAATTAGATGTAACATTAGAAAAATAATGTTTCAAACAAAAACCCAACAGTGACACTCCAGACCCAAAAAGAATTGTGCTAATTAAGAAACCAGAGAAAGCTGATGTTTTAAACTTCTCGTATTCTCCATTCATTTACTTCCTTATTTCACTATTCATTTTCCCACCACCGCCATCACCATCATTAATTTCTTTTGTATTGGCTTTTCTCAACCTGACATGTCTACAGTTCCATCTTCTGGTCCAATGAAGATGTGATCTGGCTAGCTGCAAACTTGCCAAATCACTTGCTATGGGCAATGCAGCTGCACCAAGCCAGAGCGCAGCATATGCCAGACAGCTCTGCAAGTGGGAATGAAACTTCTGTGCTTTTGCTAATGCCTAAATGGGATGCTCCATCACTGTAGTGTGAAGATATCTGAGGGCTTCCTGAGAGGCTGGCAGTGTATTTTGTTGTCCAGCTCTGTCAGATCCTCAGGACAGTAGGTGACATGGCATTAGTTTTGTGTGTGGCCAGGCACATCAGAGCAGGGCTAAGTGCTTGCTGTATAATCTGATTCTCCATTTCAAAACTGTCTTCGAGAAATCCTGAATTTTACATGTTTTTTTTTCCTGTAACTTATGCTGGATGACCCCTTAGGTTCTATTCTATTTTCACTTGCCCTGGCAGACCTAAGCAAGTTTAATTTAAGTTTAATTCAATTACATGGAAGCTTAATGTGTTTTTAATGTTATCCTCAAAAACAGTTAAACCAAAAGAAGTCTGTCTGGAGGTGTCTGATTTGAATTATTACAAAGATATCTAAAGTCTAAATGTGGTTTAGTTTTCAGTACAAAAAGAGCCTCTGAGACTGAGACTTCTGTCCTTCAAGTACTTAAGCCGCTACTTAAATCTTATGAGTGTTACGTTTAAGGTGGGACTCCCACTTATATATTATTGAAGATGAGCGTGTTTGTCAGACTGAAGTCTGCAACTTTCTTCTCAAGGCTTCTATGACTTACTGTGTGTTTGCTAGGCAACTTTAACAATGCACCTTTATTCTCTTTACAGCAGCTATGGATCAATTTCTCTGTGCTTGTGGAAATCCACATTTGGCATTTTCAGAAATGCCTGAGCCAAGCTCAAACCTCAGTGTTTGGATATGGGGTGATGGTAGACACACGTCTTGTCAGTTCCACAGTTTTGTTATTTTTTAAATGTATTTGATCATACACTGGGCTTATATAATGAAAACAAAGCTTTAATTAGTCTGGATTGGGAGGGGCTGTGGTTGAAGATGAGGAAGAGAAATGACAGAAAAGGATCATGGAGAGGGAAACAAGGAAGGATGAAGGAAGACAAACAAGCAATGGTGCTACAGCAAGTGATGACAAAAATTCTGGAAACACCATTTCAGAGATAAATGATTAAGAGCTGGCTCCCTCCCAGCTGCTTTGGAGAAGTTTAGAAGTGAACTGGTGATCCAGATATGTGTTCTGAGTCTGAGCTGCAGGTACCTGTCTGTCTGTCTGTGAGGCTGCCTGAACAAAAAGCTTTAGGATCAAATTGAATGGAATATGGTAGTCCCTTGATAAGTGCATTTTTAATTAAATTCAAATTGCTTCATTTTGATGCTATGTTTTTTATGGGTTTTGTATCATCATGGGGTCAACTAACAAGTGGGGGTGAACAAAGCCTATCCAATACTCCTCTTTCATAAGGATGTATTGCCTGGACCTCAGCTAGACAGAGCCTGGGACAGAGTGGCTGACCAATCACATCTGTTCTGTGCTTTCTCCACAGGACCTCTTCTCAGGTTAGGAGCAGTAATGAACTTTACCAATTTGAAGATAGTTTATGGTGATATGCAGAGCATGGCAGGAAAGTGTTCTGGAGGTTTCATGAGCCTGAAAGGCAGAGAGCCTAAACTATAGGGAAAATATCTCTCTGAAGATGAAGGGCAGGATTCTCAACTGATGTACATCTCTGTAACTTGGCATCAGTAAAGCTATGCTGATTTACACCAGCTAAAAAATCTGGAACTGAACAGTGCACTTTTTGTTTAATTTTATATGCTCCTCAGACCATCCGTCACATTCAGTTGGAGAGGAATAACATTTGGTAGATGTTTAGTCTTGACTTTTTTTTTTCTTGAAATGGGAAGTGAATTAAATGAAGACAGAATAAGGCAGTTGTATTATTAGAGCTAGATGAACAATCTGAAAAAAAAAACAAAATAAAATTAAAAACCAATTTGTCAAATAATGTATTTGACATCATAGCAAAATGCATTATTTCTTATTAGAATTGTTAATAGAAATTTAGAGAAGTAGATATATTGGGTAAGACTAGATTTACGAAAAGCTGGCTGTACGAAACTTTGGCTAGTCCATCTCTTTCATAGTATGTTACATAGCCTCTGTCTGTTGCACCTTTATCATCCACTGGCATCACTGAGTGCTGAATGTCATCAGAAGACCCAAGATCCAAGGATTATCTGTTCTGTTTTAGGAACTGAAAGGGAATTTGGAGTGATCTCTGCCTGTACTTGCTAAGCTTATTTTGCTGCAGTGGTTAAAACCATGTGCCAGTACTGCTGTGTACCCTTACAAATGGCTCATTCTGAAGAGAGGATGGTAGAGTGGTAGCTTAGAGACAGGAGCACTGTGCCAAAGGAATAGAAATGACTTATGGATGGAGGTCCATGCTTATCCAGAGGAACAAGTGATTGTAAGCGGTTCCTGTTTCTGCCTAAGCCCCTTGTCAGAAGTGAAAAGGAGGAACAGGTGATGTCAAACTGCCGACTCTTCCATGTGCAGGCAGTTTTATATTGCAGACTTACTGAGGACCTGGCAGGCTTTTTGTCCATCACTGCAAAATGGTGGTCCATGCATCAGGATTGTCACAGAGCAGGAAATGACTGGTGCCAGCACAAGTTTTGGAGCAGATTACTTCCCCAGTGGACCAAGGAATTGGATTGAAACTCTGGGACTTTTCATTTAGGACTTTTTCTGCTGCTGAGGAATACAGGTATTAAATAACCATTATTCCAGCCTGATAGTAGGTCATAGTCCAACCTGTACTGCCTTAAAAAAAACAGTTTAATGTGGGAAGAAATATTCCTAGAATATTATTCTCAAGGCTACCAGCCAAGCTGTGCAAACTGCCCTTGCAGTCAGTGGCAAATAGCTGTGTGGGAAATGTACTTCGTCTTTCATAGGAAATTTTGTGATTTCTATTTATTATATTTTGCATCCCAAATCAGAAAAGAAAACAGGTATGTGATATTTTCAACAAAACATGCACTAAAAATTCCCTGTTCTGAGCGAGTCGCAGTGAATCTGGAAATACTGAAGAAGTCAGGTTTACCTTCCAGGTAGCATGGCTGGGTCAAGTATCTGGGGAGTCCAGGAAGCAGACCACGTTGATACTCAGCAAGGCAGATGAGGCAGGGCTGGGGTGAATCAGCCACCAACCAGCCTCAACATCAGGGAATGCCCAATTTGAAATAGGTTTACCCAGTATGAACATCAGGTTAAACCACAATGGACTGCAATGGGAAAAGAAATGCTACTTAGCACAAATTTAACTTCCTTTTTTTCCAGCATGGGAAACTGATGGCAGAAGAACAAGGAGGCTTGCTGGCAAATCACTTTAGGAAGAAAATGGAAGAGAAATGATTGGCTCTGGCTTCTGATGATGGGTGAGCAAGACCTGAGTGCACATTTTATCTGACCTACAAGCTGCACGTGGAATGTGCATTTTCTTGTGCAAGTGTGGTAGGCAATTTAATGTTATGCTCTTTACTGAGAGAGGCAGTGAGGTTCAACTGAGTTGAGAGTGGAGAGTTTCTTCAAATCACATAGCAGCCCAAGTAAGTAAATATTATGCGGGTTGTGCTGGTACACAGTAGTACAGCAAATGTTGCTTTAGAGTTATTCAGTCTGATTCAGTGGTTACCCAACATATTTAGTGCCAGAGACCTATATAACAATATGCTGCTATTGGACACATGGTTCCTGAAAACATAAATCCCTGTGTGTGGCTACTGCACAACCAGTATCTGACTCATTGCTTTGCAAAGCACTTTTAGTTGCTTTGGAAACAAGATGGTATGCACTATCCAAACCCAGTAACCATGCTGCTCCAGTAACAGTTTGCTATCTCAGAGCTGTCAAAAAACTGCTATTGATTATCCACACCATAGGCACTAGGAACTTCATGTGACAACCCAAACAGAATCCTGTAGCTCCAAGGACTCTGAATCCACTCCCTTTGTGTTCCAGATAATGGATAGCTCTCAAGAGGTGTTAGTGGCATATAGTCCATTGCAAAGTATTGCACAGTTTTCTTTCCATACAGTAGGGGGTAGTAAAATACTCACAGACTACATTTGCAAGGAAAGAGCACCAAATACTAGAGCAACTGAATGGAAAACAAACAAAATGTCTATTTTTAAACTGAGCTAAATCCATATAATTTTAAATGAGAGCCTTTTAAGTCCTTCAAAAACAAGTTCCTTAAGTGTTTGAATGATGCTATTTAAATGTGCAGTAACTTGGCCTATTAAAAAAGAGTATTAATTGCCACACTTTCAGGATGAAAGTATTAAATGTTTTAATCATGCTCTGCATGTTTAGGATGCAAACAAAAGTGCTCATTGTGAACCTGCCAATTAAAGTAGCTGCCAATAGGGAAATGAGACGTGCCTGTGGCTTGCTTTGGGTTAGCTGAGGTCATGTCTACAACTAATGTGCAAGATCTTAAAGAAGTTTGGCATCTGAATGTGTGAAAATCCCAAGTACTACTTCACTGTTTGTATTAAAAGTTTGTAGCTGTTTTGGACTGACAACATCAAGTCTTTTTTTTTGCCTTTTTTTTTTTTTTTAATTTTTAAAAAATATACAATGCTTTAAGGATGCAAAGGGCTGTCAGTGATGTTAGTGCTAAGAGCCCAGTTACAGGATTACTCTTCTGATACAGAGTATTGCACATGACCATGGTCTGTTCCAACAGGCAGCCCATAAACCATTGAGGAAATCCAGGGGAAGCTGATGTGAATTATCATGTGCTGCTTGTCAAGGAATGGTTTAAAGCTTTGCTGTTTCAGGGCTTATAGCTTTGAATTAACAATTTAATGTCTATTAAGTCATTGTCTGCTTATTTCTGTAGTACCATTTAACAACACACACAGTATTTCAATAATGTCACATTTCTCTTCCAGACAGTGCAGAAAAAGTAAATTTTTAATTTTCTCAGGGATTTCATAGAAATGCATAACCTGTGGAATTGGTTTCCATTCATGTTCACCCACCAAGTCTGACAGGACCTAAATCCCAGCTCACTTCTTCCGGTGTGTGTTAAGAACAATCTGAATAACACAGTGTGCACTGGCATAGAGATCTGTGAAGAGCTGGGAATCTGGCTTGCTGTTCCCTATTGCAGGAAGAAAGCTGTGTTTAAATCCATATATAAAATAGAAGATATTTATTTTACATTTCTGCAGAGGTTTAAAAAAGTTAGACTGAAATCATACATTTCTATCTCAGCTGATGTGGCTTCACAGGAAGATTCTGAAGAAGATACAGAAGTCCTTTGGTGAGTGTATACTGAATTTGTGTTATGTGAAGCTTTGCATTTTATTGGTAACTATTACTAAAGATTCTGAAGTAAATTAAGAAAACAACCTGTAAGCCAAATCTACTTTATTTTCAAGAATCTCCAGCTATCACTCACATATCCTTGCCAAATATGTCATTTCTCTTAGCAACGGTATAGATGGCTTTAACAAGTATTTTTACCCTGTGAAAGAAAGTCACGGAGCTCACTGCTGAAATGTTATGTTCAGATACCTAAGGGCTGGATTTGGTAATAAATTGCTTCTTCTCCTCACAAGACCATGGAATGTATTCTTACAGGACATTCTTACCGTTTCAGTCCAAGTGGTTTGGATAGGTATTTGCCTTTCCAATTGAATCTGGCTTTACTTTTATCTAGTATTACAAATTATTATATGTGCGATAAAACACACACTCACATCTTTAGGAAACATATTAATTCTACAGAGAGAGAGGCTTGTGCAAAGATAACATTAGTTATATACATATTTTGTTGTAATTCATCCACATTTTACAGCTAATTTGCCACCTGAGTTAGCTTGGAGTAATTGTTAGATGGCATACTGGTAGCTGTAGTTTCAACTAGAAATTTCCAAATTTTCCTTCCAGTTTTGCCTACAGATAATGCATAGTACAATCTTTAGTGCTGTTTAAAATATCTTTAAAACCAGGTATTACTGGAATGGCAGATGTTAGCAATGGAGATGCATAGTTGGTGTTATGTAGTCAGAGTAAAAATCTGACCAGTCCTTTACCACCTTTCAACCGTTTCTGTCGTGGGATATGTAATACAGAATGGTGCAGCAACATTATCAAATCTGATTGTATATGTGCCACAACCACAAATCTGTTCCTGAATATAATGCACCTTTTTTTCCAGGTAGTGAGTAAAATCACAGATAATACATGGAGCTTCTCACATCCCACTCTGTATCTCATTCCCATCTTTGGACTGCTTACCAAGTGCTCCAAGTACAAAATAACCTCTGAATTTGATATACCAGATTTTGCTATCTCATTCAAACCATCTTTTTGTTAGCCATATTGATAATTAACAATGCTAGTCAAATACTCTACTCTCAAAGAGTAAATCAAGTGTTTCAGGCAGACCTGCAATGAAATCACATTGCTAGTGTCCTCTTTTAAGCCTTCTATAGCATCTTGTCTGCTTCAAGGCTCTCTTTTAGACTGAGTTGCGTAAATAATAGTGCTAAATGCTACTTCATTGTTTAAAGGTTAGTTGTAAACATTGGCCACTGTGCTTATTATAAGAACTTTGCCAGACTCGGTGTTCTTTAACTTCTTAATCTTTTCAATAAGTCCTTTTAATAGCCACTATGGTTTAATTCACCAGTTCGTGAACTTTATTCTGTATTGCTGATTTTCAAACAGTTGGTCTAGATTCAAATTTGCAAATAAGGTTTGCAAGGCTCATTTTATAATGAGATACTTGCCTAGCCATCAGGAATGGAAGAGGGAATGCATAATGTTCACTTTTCCTGCAAATAGGTAGCCTTGTGGTTATATTTGAAAATTAAAAAAAAACCCAAACCAAAAAAAAAACCTCTTGTGAACCTCTTTTAATGTCAGATCCACATGACTGTCAGGAATAATCAGGAATAAGAATGCTGTATCACTGTGGATAATTATCCTCTTTTTTTTTTTTTTGTGGGAATTGGTGACAGACAGGGTTACAGTTTCGGAAAGGAAGGCTGTATCACCTGATTTATTGCTGGATTTGTAAGGGCTCTGAAGGCGGCTGGTGCAGTCATAAGGAAATATTTCAGTTTCAGTGTTCCTGGACACATCTTCAGTTTAAGGAAGGTTTGGTATAAGGCTAGGGAACTGGGAAAAAACATGTTAGAGAGAGTAGTATGGCGTAGGCAGGAACATATGCTTCATATTAGGTATTCCAGTACAGATTCATCCTCTCTTTACAGTACATGTTAATTTTAGGGCCAGGGCTAGAATAATTTTTTCAGAAAAGAAGGTAGAAAGCCATTTTATTCTTGCATTCTGGAAGACTGGCAAGGATAGGATAAGAGTTTGCATAATTGGGAACAAATGTCTTATATTAGAATTTATTATACAAATTGGTCACTTGGTATTAATAAATTTTAGGCTTAGGTTTAGGGTGTCATTATAACTGAAAAGAGGGAGGCTTCATCAGCCAGGCTAACTGTTGGATTGTTTAGGACCAACAGAGATTAGAATGTTGTTTGCTAATGAATCTCAATAATTTTTTCTTCATGAAATAGCCACTTGGTTAGCTTCTAGGTTTTGGTTAAAAACAGGAGTAGAGTTAAGAAGAAAATGCTCATTGAGCCTAGCTTGTCACAGGCTCTGGAATGGCTTCAGGAACAGAAAGCAAGTTAGTGTCATGAAGGGCAAATGCTGTTACTCAGATTTCTTATAGAATTTGTTCACCTTATTGGGAAGGGTGATTCAGAAATACAAATGAAAAGTGAAAGGTGATGATACAGTTAGTGCCTTTAATGATTTTTGCCACAAGAATTAGTTCACTGCCCATATATCAAGTAGGGTTATATTTGGGGTTTATTTCCTGTTTGGGGAAGGAAAAGGTTTGACCTGATAGTTTAGGATGAGAGATGATATTAACAGCTGATGTTTTGTGCTCTCAGATTCCTACAGGGAATTTGGAATCACATTTCAGTTAGGTTAGTATTAATTTAACTTTTGAGTGTAGAAAACAGGCTTCAAGAAGTCAATGTCCTGGTTGATTCTTCACAATCATGAGGGATAACACCTGCTTCACCAAGTCCTATTAATCTGTGTTAGGTTTCACTCTAGCTATTGCTTACCTGGTGTTGTGGTTTAAGCTCGGTCATAACTCAGAACCACGCAGTCTCGCTCTCTCACTCCCCATCCTTCCTCCCCCCTAACTCCCAGAGGGATGGGGAGGAGAATCAAAAGAATGTAACTCCCACGGGCTGAGATAAGAACAGTCTATTAACTAAGGTATAACACAAACCACTGCTGCTGCCACCAATAATAACAATGATAAGGGAAATAACAAGGGAAGAGAATACAATCGCTCACCACCGACCGATACCCAGCCTGACCCGAGAAGTGATCTCCCTTCCGTGTAACTCCCAGTTTAAATCCTGGGCATGATGTGCTGTGGTATGGAATACCTCTTCGGTCAGTTTGGGTCAGGTGCCCTGTCTTTGCTTCCTCCCTGCTTCCCCTCCTCCCTGGCAGAGCATGAGGCTCAGAAAGTCCTTGCTCAATCTAAACATTATTAAGCAGCAGCTAGAAACATCGGTGTTAACCAGCGCTGTTCCCAGGCCGAAAGTCAAAAACACAGCACTGCAACAGCTAAGCAGAAAAATGACTGCTACTGCTGAACCCAGGACACCTGGCTATAATCATACCCTTGTGATTGTGTAAGGACTTGGGAACGCAAATCTTTTTGTTTCCAAGATGCTATTGGTACCTTAGCACAGCTCCCAGGATGATCAGTACCATGATCTTCTGAGACACAAAGATAAATACATAAGGTAAGATTTTGGTGTGAAGAATTATAGAAAGGAGTAGGATATATAAAGTGAAACCAGGCAGTGGCAATTTCAAAATAAGCAAAAAAAGTTACTTTTGCCTTACTTTGCATTGTCAAGATCCTTGCCAAAAGATGTTGTGGACAGTAAAAATACTCAGAGGCAAAAAGTCCTTGGATGAAAAGAAAAAGCCATCAAGGGCTATTAAACATAGACGTGGTGCTTCTGAGTCAGTAATTGCAGAGCCACAAATCCCTGGAGGCTGCAAAGTTATTCTGGGGAATTACTGCTGTGTAATATACATTCTCACACTCTTTTCCCTGGAAATACACTTTGAGTGTCATCAGAAAGGTCTGCTGGGCAAACTGGATGCTTGACCTGATCAAATATTATATTGGAGTGTCTTTATAAATTCATCTTGTAAAAAATGGATCAAATATTGAGCATACCTGGATAAGCATGCATGTTACTGGAATTTTCTGAATACTGCTTTTTTTCAATGCAAAACACTCACTGTCCTTGTCATCTCGCTGCATATTTAAAAGAAGACAACTGCTTTAATAAGATTAACCTGATACTCTGCATTATTGAGTTTATGGTGGCTTCCCATAGTATCTTATGATTAGACAAGATGGTGTCAAATGAATTATTTTTTTCTTTTGCAGTTTCCTCTTTACCAAAGTCAAAACTGAGAGAAATAAGTTAATAATTAAAAGCATAATATATCTTATGAGCTGTCTTGCACCATAAATTGTGCAGTTGCTGATAAAGCAAATTCCAAGTCTACTAAGCACAGGCTGCTCAGGTTTAAGGAGCTGCCCTCAGCTGTCTTTTACTGGTTTTGCTGTGAATATAGTGAATTGGCCACAGTGTCCTCAATCACACTTTATGACAGGACCCTTATTGGCTGAAATGATCAGTAGTTCTTTTTAGGCATTAAATTAATATCAGGGAGTCAGGAAGAAAGATTTGGTCCTTTAAATTGCCTGCAGGGCCTAAAAAAATTCCATATTTTTCAGGCATAAATGCAAAAAGTTGCAAAATGTCAGGTTGGAGACAAACCTGTAGATACTCAGGACAGAGGCTAGTTATTCTGTGTTTGCCAGAAAATTGCAAGTGTATTTCTCATCAGAGTGAATTTGGAGACAAAGGGGAGAGTGTACAATGTGACAGGACCAGAAAAAGCTTTTCTGGGTTTCTGTATTGTATTCAAACTGCTGGCCATTTCTGGGAATCTGCCTCCAGTGATACACCTAATAAGACTCTTAACTCTGTTCTTCCCATTTTATGAAAGATGTAGGGGTACCCCTTGGTGTGGGTGAGAATTTATTCAGTGCCTCAGTGTTTCCCTGTATTCATTATACCACGGCAAATTTAACTTGGTCCAGACATCTGCCTCTACTTGTGAAAGATAGCTTCTCTTAGCAGAGAATCAGGCAGACATACCTGGTCAGTCTGAATCTGGAAAGGCCACAAGACTGACGTCGAGGAGAAATGTAGAGGAGAATCTCAGCAGCTTGTTTTTCTAGTGAATACCAAACTATATTCACCTTTTCACTTCAAATAAGTTTGGTTTTCATGTATTAGTTTGGGGATTTTTTATTGTTTGAGACCACTGGTGAAGAATAAAGTCATTGTACCTTCTGCCACGTGGTTGTTTGAGCAAACAAAGAATACCTGTGCACTAGGATTTCTCTGATGATAATGAGACCTTCAAATTACAATGTCTTTTGGCTTTTCTAATGTCAGAAGTATGCAGGAGAAAATGTTTTGGAGACATGATGATTACTTGAGGGGACCAAGTTGTAGAAGACAGCAGAATGCAAAACTTTTCTTAAGATTTCCAACAGGTTTTTTTACTTATGAGATTCAGCTTCCTAATTCATACCTCTCACAAAGAGTTCTGAGTCTCCATTCTGTGGCAGACACTTTCGATAGTCTGGATGCACGCAGTATTTTGCAAACACAGTAGAAAGTGGTGATAGTGTTAGAGTGTGTCCTCGGATGCCCTGTGATTTGCAGCAGCAGCAGAGATAATCTTGTATTTAGTATTAAACAATAGCTCACTATAGAATTTTCTAAACTCGAGTTGGCTTTTCACCATGTCCCAAAACCAACCTGGCATTTCACAATAGAGGAATCAAACGTCTTTTGGCAGCATCTGATGTCATAGTTAGTTAAAGCTATCTCAGAATTTGGCTGGCATGAGTCACTCTATCTGTACTCAACTGTGTAAAACAGACAACAAAAAGTGTGGATGTCAGCAGTGCTGTGACCTTTATACAGTGTTTAACAGATTGGGAGAAGGTAGGATTGTTTTTACTCTGGTTTTAAACTGCGAATACATATTTTTTTTCAATACAGGAAGCTAATGTAGCCTATCATGAGAAGTCGTATCTCTTCAAATGGGATTTCATTTTGATCAAAGAACTCACAAGCAAAATGACAGTGGACTGTCCTTGGACAGAAGTATTGCGCCTCTCTCTGCACTGTTCTGACATGGGTGATGCGTTTGCTGGCTTGAGGGAAGGATAAGTCCTATCTTTCTTTTGTGAATTAGGTAGAATTGCATTGAGAATCAAAAGAATTGATCGCTGCTGGGTGCAAACGTCGCTTTTGGTGCTCAAAAGTTTAGTTTGTATTGAGGAGCTGCTGAATTTCTTCAGAATAAAATATTCTGTATACTATACAAGTATTACTAATCTGCCAAACCTCTGAGGCTATTGGGGTAAAACTGAGGTTTCTTTAACAGCCTGTGATCTGGCCAATCTGGTCTGCTTGTAATACGCAACATTTATCACATGTGGGGCTTGGCCAGTATCATATATCGATTGAATGCTACTTAAAGAAATATTTAAACAGCAGTTAAGCTGCAAGTGAGCTATGGGTTATTTTCACGTGGTGGTCATCTGCCACAGATAATTATGTGACGAAAACTGCACAGCTTTGTATGCTGATCCTTTCCTATATTCTTTTACCTTTAGGAACGTAAAAGTATGTTATTTCTGCTTCCTGTCTTACACAGGTAGTGATTGCAAGCATGAAGGTGTGTCAAAAAATGAAATTATTGTATCAGAGTCTTTCTTATATAGAAATATATTAATAAACAGGAGGTGGTACAAGATTAAAACATTATATCAGGAGCAAGACAGAACAAGATTTTAGAGCTGCAAACTCATTGTCTTTATTGTGAGTTGTGTGATATGTTTTGTTGTCTTCAATCTTCTAGGGACATGTAGAATAAGGACCATGCCTTTCCTTTAGTTTTGGTAATCTTTCTGACTACAGTAGCTGCGGAGTAAGATTTAAAAATGAAAATTTTAAGGACTGCAGCATGAAAAGATTTAACAAACTAGAAGTTTGAGCACAGTCTGCTAGTTGTGCCAAAATTTAAGTTGTCAATCAGACTTCTTGTCTGAGTGTCCGTCAGATGGTCTTTCTCCCAGAAACTGGAGTGGTGTAGTTGGACCATGGGCTTTTATCGGTAAAATTGAGTAGGTCTGTTCTGATTGGTTCCCAGCTGAAGTTCGGATTGAGCAAAGCTGCAAAGTCTCCCTCTGTTACAAAGATCATTGTAATTTTTGCACACTTCATGCTGCATCATATACACTCAGAAATGGAATTTATCTCTGGCAAGAGCTGTGCTTCCTAAATTGTGTTTGGCATGCCTGTACTCAATTGTGAATGATTTATCCATTTCCTGGTGTCAGCTACTGAATCCTATGGGATTATGGTCCCTTTTAAATAAAATCCAGCCTTGTCAACCACTACTGAATCCAAGTGGTATAATCACATGTTTCGTGGGCTTCTTATCAATAACTTTGGCCTATTGGTCTGGAAACATTTTTATTGCACCTCATCAACAGCTGGTCTTGCTAATCCATGATGTGGCTGGAGTTGAAGTGCATGTGGCTTTGACATCTAGTTTGATTTGGATTGATTGCTGATTTAATAATGTAACAGCAAAAATGCCTGCTGAGTGTCTATCCGCCTTTTGCCGTAATAAATGCACATTAAAAAATCTCTGAATCTGCAAACTGACACTGCAAATTGTTTTCCCTTCAGTAGAGGTCTTTCCAAATGGTCTCAGAAACAGCAAGAATAGACACTTGTCTTTTTCCTGACGTATCAGTGGTATATGAAGGCACACTGGTTTTGCTTCCTCTGTTTCTGTTGCTGCAGTTTATACGCTGGCCATTATTTTTTTCTGTCAAATAGCTCTCTATAGCACATGTGTTGGGTGGCATCTACAATACATGGCACCTGCATTCTCCATACTGTTTGCTTAGTTTGGAGTTTGAGTATTTGTTCTGTACCAATACATTGTCACTATAGTTCTTTCATTGCTCACTTCAGCTGCTCTTTCAACGTGTGGCATGTTTCTAGGTTAGGTCTGTTGCCTTAGAAATGTAAAACTGATATTGCTCTCATTCTTTCTGAGTTTACATATCGGCGCCAAGAATGTGAACTCTACAGTATAAGTGTGTTTTGTTTTTTTTTTCCCTTCACAATTCAATACAAATATTTATTCAGGTAAAGGTAAAACAAAACACTTTTGTGTCAACTGTTCTTTCTGAATATTTTGATGATCTGTTCCAGCATTTGGGGCATTATTCCAGCAGGAGTGTCCTGATTACCCCCCTAGTATTATAATAATGATTTTTCTCATCTTCCATTGTAAATTCTGCATGGAGGGTTAGTTCTTGCTTTCAGATTTTTAATACCTGCATTAAACACAGATTTTGCCTGGAAAGCCACCATGCCACCATGGCATCACTCCCTGCTGCTGTTTTCCTTTGTTTCTTGCCAATATTTTGTCTCACAAGAGTAACCTCTGCTGTCATACCACGTGCTGAGCAGTAACATAAAACACCACAGTTCCTAAGTAAAATGGCTTTAGATTGAGAGAGCTGTAACTGAATGGAAGCCCTGTGACATGCCAATTTCCCCTGATGGCAAATACTATGTTTAAGGCTTTTCATGTTATTAACTTTTAAAGGCTGCAAAGAGAGAGTGGGAGTGACCCATGATGTCTTTCAGGGATGGAGAGGGCATCAAAGACTAAGCTAACTCTGCTACACCATTGCCCCCCCCACACCCCCCACAGCACTGCCCCTGACTTCTCTCTGGCTTCATTTTGGCACAGTCTCTCAACACCAAATCAGGGAAGCACATCCCATGGGCACAGACTTGCCGAAATGTTCCTTTAGATTACAGCACTATGCTAGAAGTAATGTGGTGCTCAGCAGGTGAAGGGAAGATGCTGTTACAAAGGTGTTTGCTCTGGGAGAGGTGGGACTCAGGTGCAAGGCTGTTGATCTCTTTCTAACCCTGGGTGATTAGTTGATATCTGGGGGGAATGCTTTTGCAAATTGATGATGAAATGTAATCTGCAATTCTGTCTATATTTATGAACTCCCATGTCTCTGACTGCTGTAGGAAGTAAACATGAGAGGCTTATTGTTTTAATACTGTCCTCAGAAAATGACCTACCCCAACCTCCTCTTTCTTGCTTAATTTCTTCATGAAAATCATCCTACATGCTCTCTATTTGTCTCTGGAACCTTCCTGCTGTGTACTGTATGTGCGCCTGTAATTTTGCCATTTCTCATCCATCCTTCTCTCAGAGCTCCACTGAACAACATTCATTGCCCTGAATTTGTGCTTAGTCTCTAAGGAAAATTGCCAGTGGTTGGTTCTTTTTCTAGGCTGCTGTTTTGGGTGCTGACCTCCAGTGTTTCTTCTGTTCCATGGAAATGTTGTAATCAGGCTTTTTTACATTTAGCCTACTATGTCGTACTCAGTAAAATGTGACTCCTAAATTCAACTCTAGTACCAGATAGCTTTGCTATTCCTGTTTATAGATGGCAGTGCTTTTTGTTGTATGTTATCAAGCAGCACTTCTCCTTTTTCCCACATAAAGTTTTAATTGTTTTGCACATAGAGTCCATGTTTCAGAATAGAAAATAATTGTCTACTAAGGTCACGCAGGGAAGATATTTAGTTTTCCCAGGTTGCTAGGTGTGGCACTTGAGACAATCACATTTATTAATTTTAAAAAGACTGCTCAGACATTTGAACTTGACCCTTCTTCCTGACAATAACACCTGGCAAGAGAGCTAAATATCCTAAATTGCAGGTATAGTCAAGGTTTACTTTAACTAAAGCCTGTTTGTAAGATGTTTGTGTGCCAAATTACATCTGCAGTAAACTTTTACAGGCAAGCACTAAATTCGGGAAAAGGGTATGGGAAGAAGTGTAAAGGGGATTAAAGTAGAAAGGTTGACAGACCCTTAACTATAATGAAAATGATCATGAGGAACTCTATAGTATTAACTTGCCAAGGTCGTAAAAACCAGATTTTTCTGTCCACAAGGCTCCTGGGAGCTGCTGGAGACAAAGAAAGTTAAATGTGATGGTTCATATATAATTCAGATTTTTGTTTCTTTTCCTCATTCTCAAAAGAGCAAAGTGACCTACTTTCTATATGTTGTACTTTAGTGGGAAATTCCCCGAACTCCCAGTGTTAGTATGCTTGTTCTCTTCTTAAGCAGGTGCTAACTCCCATCTCTGCTTTACTGCTGCTGGCATAGTATGTGCTAAACGTGTTGTGACATTCTTTCCTCTCAGTTTATAGTGAAGATGGTTGTGCTTCTTCCCAGATTCCAGTTTTGTTAAGCTTCTGGGATTAATGTAGGTTCTCTATTAAATTTGTGCATGATAGTTGTCAACCACAGTAGAAATAATTAAAGAACAAGTTCTCCTCTAAGATTTGTGCTTTTATATTTGATAAGTTACATATAAAGATGGTTTAAAAGAGAAAAATAAAAAGGAAAAAATGCAACCTGCATTGATCCTGCCCTTCAAGAAGAGCCAATGTTTAGTTTGCTGGATCTGGATATGGAGGAAAAAGAGAGAAATTTAATGAGCTTATATTCTCCCATTACAGTGCTGAATTCATTTATGATTGAGGAGATTCTTCAAATTTTCGAGTTGTTTTCCTGGTATATTGTTACTATCATGGATGGAGAGGTAGGAACACATTAATTCTCTTTCGCTCGAACAGAAATTGAAGTGACCAAGAAGAGTTGCTTGGATGTATGATGGACAGTGTTTCATTTACTTTTCCGAAGAGAAATCACTGCACAATTTGATCATCAGATGTATGCAGCAAGCAAAACAAGATAATATTTCTCACTAAAAGAAATGTATCTTTTAGAACTGTTTGCAAGGAAAAAATTGAAAATTAAGCATGGTTCTGTTTAGCCATGTTTAATTAATTTATTTATTTATTTATTTGAAGTAAGCAATTTCTTCCAGCTATGAACATTAGACCAGTTAACAAGAGGATTTGTTCATTTTTTATTTTTTTTTTTTGTTTTTGTGATCCAAGTATTAGGATTTGGGAGTCTGTATCCAAAGGGAATGAATTTACGTATGCAGGACACGTTGTTCGAGGATCTGATACTTACAGTAAACAGAGGTTGCTTAACTGTTGAGTAATGCTACAATAGTTATTTCCAATATTTTGCAAGAAACAATGTTCATGCAATGTTTTACCACGAGCAACTTGTTAGTGGTTTTAATTTAATGCCAAACTAATCCCTAAGGGCTGTAATTTCAAAAACATGGAGTATCACACGTTAGGAACTATACCCACTTTCTACTTTTGTAAGGTAAGACTTATATGAAAAAGACAGAGTTTCTTTTTACCAGTTAATAATAGTTTGCAATCTAAAGTAAAAATAATCTTGTGACATCAGAAGTAGTAAATTATAACCACTGAAAGGAAATGATGTGTGTGCAACTTATTTTGTAGGTAAGAGAAAAGTCCTTAAAAAATGTGTAAGTCTTTCTACAACAGATTACTTCAGGAAGACAGATATAATCTAAAGGAGCCTTATTTGCATTCTGATTTTGGATGTGATTACATTATAGTAAGGTCAAACTTAGCAGTACTACAAGTCTATACCTAAGAGAGAAGTACTTTTTATCTTCATTCTTTCCATAATAGATTTCATTTATTGTGATGAATATATGGATAGAAACAGTTTTAAAGTGACTGAAAATAAATTATTTTTTAAGTATCTGTCCTGGGTTCAGCAGTAGCAGTCATTTTTCTCCTTCTTAGGAGCTGGTGCAGTGCTGTGTTTTTGATTTTTGGCCTGGGAACAGTGGTGATAACACCGATGTTTTTAGCTACTGCTTAGAATGTTTAGAATGATCAAGGACTTTCTGAGCCTCATGCTCTGCCAGGGAGGACGGGAATCGGGGAGGAAGCAGAGACAGGGCACCTGACCCAAACTGACCAAAGAGGTATTCCATACCATAGCACATCATGCCCAGGATGTAACGGGCAGTTACGCGGAAGGGGGATTCTGGTGGGGTGGGGCTGGGTATTGATCGGTGGTGGGCCGTTGTATTCTCTTCTCTTGTTATTTCCTTTATCATTATTCTTATTGGTGGTAGCAGTAGTGATTCGTGTTATACCTTAGTTAATAGACTGTTATCTCAACCTGTGGGAGCTGTATTCTTTTGATTCTCTTCCCCACCCCTCCGGGAGCCAAGGGAGGAAGGGGGGGGCACTGAGTGGGCTGTGTGGCAGGCCTTAAACCACAACAGTATCCCTGGATCTCTGTCTCACTCCAGATCCTATAAATGTTCATAATACTCCTCTACTTAGTGTGTTTCACTTAGCTTGACATTATTGCTAGTTTTCCTTTGTGCTGGAAATAGGTGGATGTTTCCAAGTGAAGACCAGCTTTAGCAAACACTCCTATTAATGCAATGCTCATCAAATTCTTCCATTTGAGATAGACACCTATTTTACATATGGAGAATTAAGGGATAAGGCAGACAGGTAGCCTTTGAAATGTCTTGCTGTGATTAAGTGGCAGAAAGAAGCTAGAGGTTTTATCTCCTATGTTTTTGCTTTCTCTACTTTTGTGCAATTTGTGTAGGTATATATATATGTGTATATACATACGTATACTCATATTTAGATGTCTGCATTGAAGGGAGACATAGACTTGATGCAGATTTGACTAAAATCTACTTTTCTTTGAAGGGAAAATAGGGCTTTTCCCACTTTTCTGCTGCTGGTTTCATAACAGATTCTTTGCTGGTGCAATCCTATCACTACCACTTTCTATAAAAATAACATAAGATCATCTTGGCCTGAAGTAAGTGAATTCATGTGTATTTATTTATGTGGTGTAATACTGTACATACCTAAATACTTACATAGTTATTTTCATGAATACATTTACATTGCATTAATTGTCATCAGTTTCCATGCAGTTCGAAACTCTTTGGTTTTTGGTTGTTTCATTTTGCTAAGGCTGTCTCAATAAAACTTTTGGTGGCCGTTGGGAAGGTTTGCCTTCAATTTGGACTTCCAATTTAAGATATGAGACATATCAACCCTGTTATTATTTACATCAAACACACCCCCAATTAACATCCACTTGTGAAAATAACTATAAAAGTAGGTCTCTTGATAATTTCCTTTCTCTATTCTCTAACCCTTAAATTCATTGATGAGTAGGAGCAGAAACTGTATCAGGCAGTCTGTGGCTGCATCTGTGCCTTTTAACACAGAAGACCCAGGAACTGTTTCGGTATTTGCGCTAATGTCTCCCTCTACAGCTTGCTTTGCAGCCAGTATGTGCCTTTAAAATACTACATGTCTAATGCTCCTTGGTGAGACATCCAAAGGAGAAGATTGTCTTTCCATTTAGACATTGAGATACACAACGTGGTGCATGGAAAAAAATACCAAGAAAGTTTTGCTGGGGTTCTCTTCATGAAAATTTTGATGGGATGCTACCTTGTTAGCTTAAAGGCAAAGTAAGCAGCCATGTTTCATCACGTGGAGTAACAGCAGAGTTCTAGTGCAGTCATATGAAGGAAATAAGCCTGTGTTGGAAACATGTGTCTTATCTCTAGCAAGAGAAGCAGGTAAATTGTGATGAAGTTGCTGAAAAAGACTATGCTTTTGATTGTAAAAGAGTATACAGAGCTACCTGGCAAATTATTGTAAGGAGGGGTTGAAGACTAGCCAAACAGGACAGCTTCCATCTACTCAAATGCACATCAGGGGTGTGAGTGATTGGGAAGATATCCGCAGCAATGCAAATCATGATGCACTCAGATTAGATGCAGAGTGGAGTATCTGTTCTTAGTTGTGAAAAATGGTTCAACATATTTTCATTGATATTGTGAAAAGAGAGACTAAAAAGAAAGTAAAGGAAGGTAGAAAATATAAGAGCAGAAATTAGTGTAAAAAGAAAGAGTGATGGAGAGGAGCTAATGAGTTGGATGGAGGAGAAATGGTGATGTGAAAGTGAAAATAATACTGTAGAGATGACATATGAGAATGAAGAGAGTGACTTGAGAAAACTGGAATATATCTCCATTACTGTGGAACTGAGTAGCACGCAAGGAAAAATAAAAGAAGAGCTCAGGGGAGAGCAGATAAAAAGTAAAAAAAGCATTAGGGTGATGTGTCACTGGGGAAATGATTTTCACACAGATTCACATATTTTCTCCAGAAAAAAATTGCTGGTTTTTGGCCTTCGGAACTAGTAACTTTCTGATGATTCGAAGTCAGAATATTTTGTTCCACAAAGGAAAAATCTGCTGATGGTATTTCATGAACCTGTTTTGTGTGCCATTATTTGTCATTACCAGTTCTCCTTCCTATTGCCTTTAAAACCTGATCTAATGCTGGTTTGTATGGCGCCACCTAAAGGAACACTCAACATAAGCAAGCTATAGAAGTATTCCACAGAATTTGCCACCACCAGAAAGCAGGGACATTTAATCATTTTTGAACAGTTTGGTTCTAATTTAGGACTAACTGGAACATAATTCATGTCCACAGTTTTTGATTTTCTTTAGAAAAGAGCATATGAAACCATATAAATAAAATTACCTGGCACAGACAATAATAAGTGGTTAAATTACTTTAAAAAGATCTGGTCACCTGGTTTTCCTGAGTTGTATGTAAAGATAAAACAGTCTAAAATTGCATCATTTTGCCATTGAAAATGGGTGACCTTCTCACTTTTTTTTTTTTTTCCTTAAAGTAAGTGTATATGAACAAGATAAGTCAGAATGTAAACTTGAAATGTGTCATCAACGGCATAGTGGTTGTCCATATGTAGGCTATTACCCCGTAGAAAATGCAAGCTAAATGAAAAGTAACTCTTCGATGAAAGGTAGAAGAAGCTACCTTGTAGCAGGAGTAGCTGATGTACTATGAAATCACTGCTGTATTTTACCCCTAACTCCCTGGAATACTGTAAGAGGGAAGAAAGTATGGAGAGCCTTGAAATTCAGAGACAGTTATTCTTCCTAAGTTTTGTATGGTTCTCAAGATGGTGAGTAATGGATTGCTGTTCTGCACAGCTGTGCAGCTACTGGATTTGCTTCAGCAAAACATCAACTTTTCAGAAAAATTTGGCTACAGGAAGATAACAGATGCACAAAAGAAAATAGGGAAAGCATAACTCTTTAACATCTTTATATTTTGTTTGCTAGAAATTTTAAAAGGGAGAAAAATCTTAGGTATTATGGCAAATTGTTATTTTTACCCTTATACACTAATTTTATTATACCCATTTATTCATATTATTGCACCACGGATAAAAGTGCTGTTATTGCAGCTTGGGTAGTTCACATTCAACTTTCCTCTTCCAAACACTTTTGTCTTTGCTACTATTTAATTATTCAGTCGCTGAGGTGAGCAGCTCGAGAGAGGCCGCCTTCAACACCTGAGCTGGGGTAAGCTCAGCGCCCAGGAGCCTCAACTCAGAGCGGCGAGAGCCACGGAGGCAGCCTCAAGCCCTCGACAGAACTTGCCCAGGAGCCGGCAGCTCGGCTGACGCGAGCAGCTGACTCACAGGGGGCGGAGCCAGGAGGAGCGGCACCGGCCCTGGCTGGGTGAAAACCCGCCC